>JXWZ01012737.1:0-13687 GCA_000956215.1 Anopheles farauti No. 4
CTTTTGTAAATTTTCATATTTGTGCCAAAAATTTATTTGATCTTAAAAAATGCAATATGTTAAAATGTTGTAGGCCACATTCACCTGCTTATTTCCTGCAAACAATTATTGAATTTTACGTAATTTCAAAATTCACTTTAAAAGACTTGATTCTCAAAACATTATATTCGCAGTAATAAAAAAAAAAACACTTGTTCTGTTTATTACATTTTCCTTCAAACCAGCAGGATCATTTATCACATCGTAATTGAGCTACCATTTAGAATCTCTTTTCGAGTTTGATAAATATTCTTTCACTCTAATTCATTGGTCAGCACGCACACACACATCCACACAGATAAAAAGTGGCCTTAGAAAACGAAATTTGTTCGCGAAAAATACATCTTCCACCTACTTAACCGCTTAATGGAAATGTTCAAAGCGCTTTGTACAAGGCCAAAGCAATCTGTTCCCGTAGCCGGGAGAGTATGACAGACGTCCCGGGCCACCATTGCCGAACCGTACTCGTGTACCGAAAAACCACTTAATTTTGCTTTATTGTTAATTCGCTTAACATTCCGCACCGGTTCCACATTTGCTTCCGCTCGTTGGCCGGTAGTGACCGGTTCGCTCCCGGTCGGCCATCTTCGGCCTCCCGGAAAGTGCAATGAAATGAGCATAAAATTACTGACAATTTCATCGTTTCGCTTTGGACGTTGAAGGGCGCGGCTTCCACCAAAAGCTGCCAACCGGCACGGCAGGACAGGCAAGCAATTTTCCAGCCACCCGGAAAGTCTGCTCCTCTTCCGCCCGAGAAGACCGTACGGCGTTGAAAGAGGCATACGCTTCCGGGCTTCCCTCAGTGTCTCACCGCACCGTCATCCACCGAAGCGAAACACTGAATAAATCATGACGAACGTCGCTGCCGTAGTGGACCTTCCCTGTTTGGGTGTTTCGCTGTCTTTTTTTTTTTTTGATCCTCCTTCTATTCAAAGTTCTATTTTTCTTTTTTGCAGTAAAAAATCCCGGCTCCATTTGAGAACCGTGCGGCCCAAGCGTGCGGCGGCCAGTGCTTTCCCACCGACCTAAGTCCCACCGGATCGGCGAATCATTTCGAATGAATGATAGATAATAAGCGGAAAGTGTAGTGAGCGAATGAGCGCATAAATGGCCCTCTTCCTCGGAAGTGCTTGTTTCGCGCAAGCTAAGACCGGGAGGCCTACGCGCTCGCATGGCTCACAAGGACACTGGTAATTGCACGAGTGTCCCGAGTACCGAGCTTTTGCGTAGCGATTATGAGCGAGGAAAATAAGCTCTAAGGACGCTTTCAGGAATTTCCGGTACGTGAACCTTGGCGGAAGCGGGCACGCTTTGCGCTTGATTGTAGTATTAAGTTGTAGTGAGTATTGAATCTAGCCTGCGGGGAATATGTTTGAAGCAAATTTTTATCAAAACACTATCGATTGAATTTTGCTCAACAATTACATCGACATTAAAAAAGAACTTTTAAGCTTATCTAAAACTTTTCGTTTCGAATTCAAACTTAAAGTTTTATCCATTATTCCAGTACAAACTCTCGACCGGTTGTTATACAAAAATTTATAATTAAAATAAACATATTTTAACATTATTGTTTTAATTTTAAATGTCATATCATAACAAATGTGTTTTACTAAGCATAAAGTTTTTATGTTCTGGTTTAAATTTTTTTATTAAAAAACAAACATTTTTTTATTGGGAGAATGGGTGCCTTTTAAATTTTTCATTCACAAAATTTGATGACTATATGTAAATTTTGAACAGGTGTTATAGCTTATATATGGTGTTATAGCTTTAAAATTTAATCCATACTGAGATTTTTTTTCAACTGCAAGCATATTTAACAAAAGTAAAATTATTATTTTAAGTTTAATTACAATATCATAACAAATGTGTTTTACTAAGCATAAGGTTTTTATTTTGTGGTTTGAATTTTTTAAATTAGAAAAAGAAACATTTTTTTATTGGAAAAATAGAACATTTCAGTCTTTTCATTTACACAATTTTATGACTATATGTAAATTTTGAACAGCAATTATGGTTTTATTTGACAGCAAATATGCTTTTTTAACAGCAGATATGCTTTAAAATTTAATCCATACTGAGATTTTTTTCCATCTACAAGATCATCCGTTTCGTTACACCTTTCCCGGGTAATGAGATTCAATTACGCTCTGCTTTTTACCGTTGCCTGGCAACCGTAGAGCTACCGATCATCAAAACCATCAGCCGCTGCGTCTTCTTCTCAGTCGGTCACAATGGAGACACTAATGAAAAATACATTCCATATTTCAATGAAGTGGAAAATTACCACGAACGGCGGGCGATGGTTATCCACTCAGCCTAGCCGGTGTCCGGCCCGGCGGAGGTCAAGCAGATTCAAATGAAAACCGTCCACAGGCTCGGAAAACTCACTTCAGTGGACAAGGGCGAACACGAAGAAAATCGTGCGCAAAATGGAACAGAAGAATGAAAAGCGCCCGCAAAACAAAAGCGGCCGCCTTTTTGAGGCTCCACAACGAGTGTGTCCTTAAAGGAGCAAACGAAAGAGATAGAGCGATAATAAAAAAAACCGCCAGAATGGGATGGGCAAGGAAACACGCCTCTCCAGTGGCACAAATGAACCATTTAATCACTCGAACGAGCTGTCCTTAACCATTTTCCGCTTTTCTATCAGCTGCTTGGGGTGCGGGGCCCCTTTTCTTCGAATCCGACGCTCAGTTATTCGTTTTTCATTTGCTGCCCCGTGCAATCTCGAAACTGTTCTCGTTGAAAAAAATAAAGGCACTAGCACTTTACGTTCTTCTTTCATCCCTCAGCACGGTACACGAAACGAAACAGCTCCAATAATCGAATCTGTTCGCTCGGGAAACGGGCAAACGATGATTTCTCTCACTCGAGAAGAACCGAGTTGGCGGGCAAAACCGGCGGTTGATCCGATGAATCAATACTGGCATTATAAATAAGGCTTAAATATAATAAATTCAAGCTCACGGCACGGTTACGATTGTAGGGTTCACATAAAAAAAGGACAAGACACTACAGGCAAATCGCATCGCTCGCTTCCGCACTGTGTGCTGCGGATTATCAGATTATATTAAAAACCACCCCGTTGACAAGAGACCGTCCGCGGTCAGCGTCAGGCCCTAAAAAATTGGGAACGGAGGGGAAAAATTAATCAACCATGCTTTAATTGAAATTTTATCGCTCATTCCGTGACAATCTCGGAATGAACGAATTGAACATAGGGTAGAGCAAAAAGCGTCTGCCGGCCACCGAACGGTCTGCGGTATCAATCTTCAATTAAAAGAGCTCAAAAAATTAATAAGTTGTTGGTGTAATGATTGATCGTATTGATTAAACGACAACGTTAAGAGCCAAATGTGTCTTGGCAGATGGCTTGTATAAATTGGTAAGGATGGCTAGGATAAATTAGGTGTAAGCAGAATTTTCAGCTTTTTATTGCAAATAATTCTAATTGAAAATGTATAGAACATTTTAAAATACTCAATGCGTATTATTTATTTAACAGAGTAAAAAGTACACTGAAGTGCACTGCAAACTGATAAGTATGAATAGTTTATAAGTGCTTTATTAGGCATTAAAAATCTTAAATTTATTTTAAATCCACAGTATTTTCATAACTTCCGGATTGAACAATTAATATTCACTGAAACCTGCACAACACAAATTTTATCATATTCAATGTGATTTTAATGCATTTTTATAGATATTCATCACCGTTTCTTTTGTCATATCTCATTTTTATTTTAAAATACATATCTTCGTAAGGTTTGAGTGAGAGAAACTTTAAATATGTTTTGAATTTGATCTGCAAGAAAATTTAAATAAAGTTCCTCTTATTTATTCTAATAATACATGGTTTCTAACACAAAAAAAACTCCAAATTTATCACCAAACTTATTCTCGCACTACGGCTAGAATTTTGATAGGTAACACAAAACCAAACGATCGCCCAAACGCTCAATCAGCTGAATATTTTCAATAACCTCCGCATAGTGTAGATAGAGAGAATTCTCAACTTTAATCACCCGAAATATATCTTCCCGTCCAATTCTCGATGATTCGTCGGTTGCACGGCTTATACAAAACACCCCAAACCGATAACCTGCTCCGATGGCTACAAATTAAACCTCTCCCCAAGATTGCAACCGTAGCTGCTTGAAATTAGGTCCCTTCCCTGCTGATGATGGCGACGGTGGTGGTGGTGGCGCTGCTATAAAGCTTCAAATTTATAACCATCGGTTTTTAAAGACATCACCTCTTGCCGGGTGGAAAGCAGATTAGAACCTTGCACGGAGTCCCGCAACGAATGGCATTTCGTTTGATTCCGAGCGATCGATTCGTGGCGTGTCTTGCGCGTCTCGACGTTCCTGCAAGTTTGATGAGGTTTGCGTAGATTCGAACCGTCGATAAGAGCACGCTGTCGAGGCAGGTCCGTCTGGGGTGGTGGCCGCGGGCCAACCAGCAGAAAGCGACGAACCGTGCGTCCCGATGAGCGATTTACGCCGATTCTAATAAAGATCCAATTAGCGTTTGTGAACGCGGTTGGGCATGGGCGCGAGTTTAGATCGTAAATATTCCGCACCGTGTGGAATGCAGCGTTCGAATATCGCCGCCGTGGAATCTTAAGAGGATTGGAGCATGATATGCTCGATCCTGTAGGGTTCGAGGAAGAGCACTTGAAGCAAAACGATGCATACTGCAAGTGGATTTTAAAATGGATATGGCGAAGGAATAAAATTAAAAATAGAAATTTATTAAGTTTTTTTTTCATGCCGAGGCAACCTAATAATAATAAAATAGTAAGCTAGTTTTAATCATAAAATTCGATGCTAATTTAGGATAAGCTCGAAGCGCTAAACCCATAAAAAGTCAATAAACATATTCAACCTAAAACAATCAACGAATTGAACAACGCTGAAATGTGTATCACAGAAAATTGCAATAAATATTCATTGCCATATTTCCGCCCAAACCGGACCACTAAAACTGCATCCGCAAAGTCGCACAATCGTTTCCCGTGCAGTTGCAAATAATTTCGTCGAATTGCAAAGATTTGCATGATCAAATATTTGCTCGATGAAAAATGCATTCCAACGCAGTTCCAATTGGCTGCGTCCGTGCGGTGAAGTTTTATTGTCGGGAACTAGAATCGTTTGTTGTTTTACTATCGTTCAAATGTTCAAAAAAAAAATATGGAAAATGCTAGAGCTGCTAGGATAAACAAAGCTCGAGATAAACCAAACAAAAGCAAAAACACGATGCTCACAAATTCCGCATTGAGGGAAACCGCGGAAAGGGGAACGTTTTGCGTCCCGTTTTTTTTTGCCGTTGATCGTTGGTCAAGCTGCAAATCAGAACAACGCAACGTGAGTATGTAAACGAGTAGCAGCAGCATCAGGCACGGAGAGAAAACAAGACCTCTCGGGAACCTGAACGACAAAAAAGATCGAGTGAAAAAAAAAACAACAAACGCAACGTAACACACCCACGGCAACCGGAGCGCGCGATACTAATGAACGTTATTTCCGGTACATTTCTCAGCTGGAAACATTTAATGCAATGCAAATTCAAAGCACAAACCAAACCAAGGATGGTGCGGGTGGTGGATTATTTTCACATCCGTTTGGGTCTGTTCTGGCCAGTGGAGGGGGAGGGTGTTTATTCACCCTCAGCAAGAATTTGCGTGCCCCGTTCGGGTGGTGTGAAGCGAATATGCCACCGTTCGACACGCACGCGGCTGCACAGTCGACGAAACTGGTTCAATATTTGTACGGATATTAATCAATTAGAATCCGGCGAGTATCACGTGGATCCAAAGCCTTTCTTTCAAGCTCGAAATCGGTATAGAATCGAGTTTGCACCATTAAGACGGGTTCGAAAGCACGTTCCGGAGGCTGGTAGAGCCCTCGAAAGAGAATGATTTGAAGAAGGCAATGTGGAACATAAGAGGGTACTAAGTAAATCAAACATGGTGGTGAATTGGATTTCCCATGCCTTCCCATATCTTTCCCATTTGGATGCAGAGTAAGTTGTTTATATAAAGATTAGCGATGACTCATACGAAAACGGTGTGATGCAAGCAGGACGAATAATATTAAATTAGTGTTATGTATTTTTATTTAATAAAATACATTAAAATTAATTTTCATGGGAATGTCGATTACAGCTTAAATTACAGATTAAAAAAGAACACATAATTTTTCATCGGAAAAAAATTAAATATAAATAATATGTATAATCGTTACTAATATCGATCGGTGACAGCTGTCACATGAAAACATGAACATAAAACCAAACAAAGCAATATATGTGACAGCTGTCATATGAGTGGAGTAAAAAAAAGTGTGTAAACCATTTCTAAGTATATTCGACTAATAAAAAATTTTCAAAAATTTTAAATTCATAACCGAATTTTTACGAATTGACCGAATTTTTTGCACCTTTTATTCCATTTAATCTGCTGGTGCTCTCGCACGCTGTGCACACGTTTCGCCGTTATTTAAAAAAGTCTCGGGCGTAAGATATCCGCCCAGATCCCACCATATTTCAAACCTGACCATATCTCCGTATCATCACTGTATCATCACCAGGACGCGCCTCGCCTCGCCCATGCGTTCACTTGCTGGCTTTTGCCCGGGGTGGGACCAAATTTTCCACAGCACGTCACGTACTTTGCGTGGATCCGCTCCCATCCGGTTCACCAAAGGCACCAAAGATTAACCGTCTTCTGTAATTCGATGAAGTGCCATTCCGTGACTCCGTTCGGTCCGTTCGGTATCGTTCGCTGCAACAGCGACGGTGACGCAAAACAAACGTGAGTTCTGTACCGTACCCGTGCCGGGAGTCTTGTCTGCCGAGCGTTGGCGAAAGACTTTCTTCCACACCAATTCGTCTCCATGGATCGCACGTACTTGGTTAACATTTGGATGAGTAAGAACAAAAAAAAATAACAACACGAACCATTTTTCCATATCGCAGAACCCATAATCCATAAACAAACCGCACCGGGCAAACCCATGCACCTTCTCGCCGTTCTGGCGAGTTCGGTTGTTTGTTTCGTGCCTCTTTTATCCGGTGTCATGTTAGCTTCATTAAATCTTCCTTTCTGCGAGCCAAACCGCAAAAGCTCCCGAGAGCCGGGCCAGAGCATAAGGATGGTCGAGTTCGCTGATGGTGCTCGCGCAATAAACAACACGATCGAGCGTGTAGCGCGCGTGGGGGAAGTCGGTTATTCAACCGAAACCCTTTTGGTTGTCGTGGGTGCCGCGGTTTGCTTCCACGAAAAAAAAGGGTAAATATTTTGACGTCATTTGCGAAATGAGGTCGGTGCGATACGCTTGGTTGGCGGATCGATTAGCATAATAAAAAAGCGTACAACAGCAGCATTGCATGCGCTGCGTGGAACGTTAATAATTGTAGACAAATAACAATTTCGTTGTTGCGAGCAGAAATGTGGTGATACTGGATACTGAATGTAGCAAATTGCTGCATTTGGTTTTGATAGAACCGAGCGGTTAAAAAAAACATCAACCAGATCCATATTGTGAAGCAAATTTACCTGTAGATGGCGCTAAAAGTCACAAGCGGTTGGTGATATAATGCAGAATAAGTAATTATGGAGAATAAATGTCACTTCTTTTATGTTATCGTGCAACAAACATTTTAACCAGATGTTGATGAAGATACAATTGTTACTTTTAAAGTTAAAAGTGAAAAAAAAACTAGCTGATTTTGTTTGTAACGGTCGGAATATACAAGTTGAACGTTTTCAATCATTCGAAGTGTGCCATGTTGGAGTAAATAGGTTTTCTAATCTAAAACTTAACCTCTTTCCAATCCGATGTCAACCTTCAACTATGATACCGTTCCAGGAACACCCAGGAAAGTTTGCTTTCCCCAAGCGGTGTTGCAATCACCTTATCTTATGAGAACACAAACGATAACAAGCCATTCTCAGCGAGCGTTCAAACAAAAGACCAACGCGACAGTTTCCCCAGCTGACAAGCGATCAAGCAATAATACGATTTTTATCAGCACGTTAAGATGTGTTACCCGGAACCGGTGGAAAGAGGAAGTCGAAGGTTCCACATTGCCCCGCCCTTCCTTTATCTTCCCTGCTGCGATGAAATATTTCAACACGTCCCTACTTTGCATAAACAGTGTGACACTTCCGCCAGGAACGGGTCCGGGAGCTGTTAACAGTGCGACTTGCTGCTAGTTTCGTGTTATGGGACGCACAGTGAGTTCAAAATAATTCGATGTGGCTCTTTTACAGGAGTATTCATAGATAAATGTTTTACAAGACGAATGAGATAAGTATTTTTTTTTACAATAAACAAATATACGACTTTTTCATGAATTCTAAATTCCTGCTCAAGATTCAATCCTTTTCACGTCTACCAACACACCCACTGTTCTGATCGATTCGGGGTCAAAATTTTGTTTTCTCAGCGCGAAAGCAGTCCACGATCATGGGACGTAAATGGGACAATATGTGCTCCCTAATGTTACAGGAACACGATTGGAACGAGGCCAACAAATGCAGATTGATGATGTCACACACATCAGCCACCTGCTGGGAGGGGGAAACCTTTGCAAAGTGAGCATGCAGCAACCGGACGACCTAGAAGAGCGCGACCCGGTGTGTGTGTGTGGAGGGCACAATTTGCATACGACAATAACACTTGTAGTTTAATTTCTTTACATCGAACCGGTCCTGCTGCTGGTCGGGGCACCGGCCTTACAAAACGCTCCACCAACCAACACACCAAGGCCACCGGAAGGCTCCAACGTCGGAACTTCCGGCAATAGTTCGGTTTCCAGTTTCCCCTCGGTGTGCGCCGGGAGTTTTCGGTAAAGTCGTTAAAAAATTATGCAAATTTCATACCTCACGCTGGCGAAACACCGCTCCCGTGGTGCTTTCTCTCGAGAGCTTTTCATTCTTCGCACTTCGGATCGAGTGGAGACGAAGGAGCATGTTTTTGGTCGTTTTTTTTCATTCGCCCACCGCACGCCAACCATGCACAGTGCGCTTGATGTGTTCGAGGTTCGTTTGATGTACGTCGCACAAAGCGCACCGACAGTCTCATCGTATCGCAAAAAAAAAGCGACGAGAGCGATTTAATGGGTGTCATGGTCGAAGCGTGCGAAACGCGTATGGTGCGGAGGAGAAGCATATTTTAATGTCCTTAAGAGGTCCTGATATTAAATCGTGCATGCGGAACCGTCCCACAAACGATTCTTTGTGCTAAAGTGAGTGAGAGAGAAAAAAAATTCGTTCACATAAATGGAAATTTATAACGTCATTTTTTACAATTGTGCGAGCATCATCACTCAATCGTGTTGCTTGATATTTTCCGACGAATAGAATGAAGCAAAGGTAGGTTCTGCTTCAACTCCTGTGCTCAATATTGAGTTTTGCATTGCATTACTGGATACAAAGGATGTGTTGTATAAGTTGATTTATTTGGTCTTTTGTGTTTTAATTGTGTACTAGGTCCTTTAGCTTTCAAGTAATTTTTTATCATTATTTCTTTCTATCTTCAGCTAACTGGCCATTCTTTATTTTTTTTCCTAATGCCAACCATATCGTACGCTCCATGAATCATTAGCCGTGGATTCATCAACGAACATCTTTAAGGGGTTTTGAATAAAAAAGCAAAAAGTCATCCAGCCGGAAGGGGGGAAAAAAACACGCAAATGATGAAAGCGAAAACCCGCCCTAGGTCAACTGTGTTCCCAACGGTGGACAAACGTTCGAGCGCAGTAATGAAATTACGCTACACTTCCTGCCAAACCGACCACAACCGCCAAACAACGTCGGGTTCACGGGTTTCTACTTCGCCCGTCCGCTCACAATCACAGCAATAAAGAAGCGTTTCTGTCCCTTCGGTTCCGTGATTCCCTCCCCCCCCACCCATCGGTGGCCACCCGGTGATACAGTGAAACATATTTTACCGATGTTTCTCTAAATAAAGCGCGCCCGAGTGCGCTCAAGGAACAGAGAGAAGAAAAAAAATCATGGGATAAGAAATCCACCACCACCGTGTTCAGTCAGAAACCGTTCCCCGGGTCAAACAATCCGACCCCCGGTTAGGGGGTGGGCTTCGTATTTTCGTTCTTTTTTTTTCCTCCCACCGCATCATCGCCATCATCTTCATCACGGTCGTGATGGTGTGCCATTTTTCCGGTCCGAAGCGAAGCATGGAAAATGCAAATACGCTTGAAATAATCTGAATGATGATAGCCGACGTTCCGACGGTGGTTGGCTGGGGATGTGTCGGTTCGGGGGTTTGCAGCGATCCTCCCCCATGCGTTCAAGTCAAACGTCCAGCGCGCGTAGCCATCGGAGCGGAGAAATGGACGTTTTTTTGGCGGTGGATGGTCGGCGCCCAAGCGATACCGAGGACACGTCGAAGGATCATGTACCCTTACATGGGGGAGGGAGGGGGGACAGACTTAGTGATAGAACATTTCCATTTCCGGCCAAGCGACCTACATTTCAATTCGAATTCATGAACCAAATTCTTCAAAAACTCCCGCCTGATTGGGCGCCCCGGCAAAACGTGCCCAGTACGAATCGCTCTTTCGGTGGCCTTCCTTCGACCACCCGGCAAAAGGATCCCAAACCGGGGAGGCACATTAACCTGCGTCAGGGAATGTTCGAAATGTTTTTCCCTCCGTCCCTCATCCCGGCCGCGATGAAGACATTCGGTTTGATGACCCAAACCGGGAGACGGTTGGCGAATTCGCACTCCCTCTCACGCAGTTGAATTTGTAAATATTTTATATCATCCTTTGCCACTCCCGTTCCATCGGGCACGACCTCCCTTGTTCCGGGCGATAATCTTAGCAGCCTTTGGAGCTCCTTCAAAATTTGAGCTCTGCCCAAGCACTGCCGGTTTTGAATTGGAGCCAATCGTGTCCAATCTCAATCATCTCAAAATAAACATCATCATTTTGTTTTCGCGGCGCGCATAAGCATCTTGTCCAGCAATCCAGTTTGTTGAGGACGCATTACATAGTCTCGGTTCCCGATAAGGTACTTACCGCATGCACCATAACAACCGCATCCCACGCTATTTTGATGCTTCAGACATAAACATGCTGCGAAGGGGCACCGGCGTCTAATTGACTGTTTGGATTTTATCATTTTTTCCGCGATAGATTACAGATATTGAGGGTTTTGAATTGTGTCAAGTTTTCAGAAAGGTCATCAGACAGTTTATTTTTTAAAAACTTCAAACTATTTTGAGCTTGAAATAGCGTTTTATTTTAAACTGGAGCAAGATTTGGTAAACAAGATTTTAAACGGTTCATAAAAGTAATTTCAGTCTAATTTTTTAAGCATGGGAATAAAATGCAATTTGCATGATGGAACATTTACAAGGCGGAGGTCAAGATATTCCGATTAAAAAAAAAACTATTATAAGTGCAACCTTTCTCATCAATTTTTATTTAAGAACTCCTTTTTTCCTTTTCCAAACACCATTTATAAGAGTATTTTAGGATCAAGAAAATAACTCCATTTTCATCTCAATAAAATCTTTACCAAATAACATTCCAACAAATGATGCAAATGATTATGCCTTAAAAAATTACGAAGATCTAAAAAATAAATGAGAATCTCGATTGTTTTTGATAAACAATTCTCCAAAAGAGGAGAAATTTTTTTTTCAATAATCGTCGGATTCAGCATTTATTGTAAAATCTTTTAAATATCGTAATATCTTATACAATAAGGAAGTAAGAAACTGTTACTCAATGTGGAACCAAATTTGATAGGGTTGGCTATCTTTAAAAGTTCATAAAGATTAAACTTTTACTATGGAAGCAGATTACCAATTTTAATAATATCACAATTTTAACACCAATTTAATAATTAAAAACTACGAAAAAAACAAAACTGTTCATCTCTCTGTTTGAGTAAGGAAAATGTGAAATTCTACACTCTTTCGACAGAGACGATATGATTTTTTTGTAAATGCGTCACTGAAACATTTTAGAGAAGGAAAAAGTAAGAAAAATTATACAAGTACGTTCGATTAGAATCAGAGAAATTCTTTCATTTTGTGATGCCACTGTGTATAAATTTTCATAAAAGCCTTCTAGTAGCCACTAATTATACTGCTTTATTTTTCACAAATTTCTCTTTTTTGGTCCTTCAGCATGGAGTGTATAGTTTGGTTGAAATTGTTTGTGATGCTTTGTAAATTGACCAAACTGAAACATTATTTCAAACAATTTATAAAAAATTTTCAACGCATCTGCGGTTTGTAAAATTAACACACTTAGTTAAATTGTATATTATTATTTTTAAATTTCATTTTCTATTTGAAAACATTCAACCATTGACCAAGTTTCTCTGTAACGAGCCTTATCGGTAAAATATTTTGGTTTCACATCTATCATCCTATCGCTCTTTTATCGATACACTTATAAAACACGCACATTCATATAACAAGATCATGAATGATAGAAAACCGTTCGTTAGTGCGCATTCGTTATACTTTACCAGCCCACACTCAACCGAGCAAGCGCTGCCAATCAAACGCGGGCAGGAAGTGTAAATGTGTAACGAGATACGAATGGAAGCTCCGGGCAAAAGCAGCTTCCTCCCGGACGGGGGAGGGTAAAACTGGTCACAGTCGGGGTAGAAACAGTCACACCTTCGCCAGCTTCCGCCGGGAAGATTGTTGTGTTTTTTCTTCTTCCTGTTGTTAGCACACTTGTTTTTGCTCGGAGAAAGAAACACTAACAGCAGAATAATGGTAGCACATTGTCTGAAACGAAGCGTTCCGTACACAACGCCGACCATGAGTCAATTGATCACGACTGGTGGTACCACTGTGCCAATATTTTTCCACCCGAACGACCGGCCCGGTGGCGCTCGATGAGATGCAAAAACGAAGGCGAGAAAAATAATCGATCGACAGCGGAAGCCGGGCGTGGGATGATACCGAAGACAAGACAGTCTCGGTGTGCCGCTGTGGATCCGGTTCCGGTGCACATATTTTCAGACCCGGCGCGAGACGGCGCACGGTTCATCATCGAACTGTTCGATACGTCCTGTTTGGGGTCTTTACTCCGGTTCGTGCTGAACCCACCCTGGCCGGGGCATGGTGATATGAAAAACCCATTTGCAAACTCTTCATCGCAGCGTCGATGCAGATGGGAACAGTGAGCCTTAGTAAACTGGAGCAAAAAAAGAAGAGGAAAAAAAATGATGTCCGCACCCCTTTTCTCCACCATACGTACGAAAACTGTCAGCAAAGTATCAACAGCCAGTATGAAAAGTGCAACCGACAGTTAGCTGCATGCATTGTGTTTGCTTGACTTTCAGCAAAACGGTCGACAGGGAAGAGCCTTCTGATGGCTGACGGTTGGCACATTTGTCAGAAGGGTAGCGATGATTAGTTTTTTTATCAGTTTTTCGATTCTGCAATCCTTTGAAGAATGCTGACGTGCGCTGAGTTTGCATGGAGCTTTAAGAAAAATTTATTGTTTTTTTTGTAAGAAAAACAGACAAGCAAAAAATAAACTGTTGGCGTTGAAACGAACAATATTTGTGGAGATGTTTACGAGTTTTTATATCGTTTAGTGGAGTTTATAGACTAACACGATTTATTTATCAACTAAATTA
>JXWZ01012739.1:0-32111 GCA_000956215.1 Anopheles farauti No. 4
TTTTTTTGTGGTCCAACCCAAAAACCATGAAAACGCAAACAAGCGTAAACGTGTTCCAGTGCCGAGAAGGTTTTCGGGGTGGGATTAGGCTGCGATGTGGCCCGAAGAATGCGTATAACTTACAGAGGCTCCCTTCCGTACGGGGGTATTAATGGGAAAATATGACCGAGCTTAAGTTCCACTGCACCCGTTTCGGTAATTCCCCAACGTGATTACAATGTGCATTAAATCGAAGGGAGGATAACGTCAACCGCAACGAGAAGGGTGAGAGATTGCAACGAATTGGAAATTTAGCGTGACTGACAAAATGTACCGCACTGTCGCACTCTGGCGAAGATAACTATGGAGTATGGAAACCGGCAACACGCCGAGATGAAGAGTCGTGATGAACAATTTATGAGCTGCGACGGTACAATACGCTAAAGATAACGATAAGGAAACGATGATAAAAGCTACTCCCACGGAACCTTTTGAGGGCTATTTGTTGTGAAATGCACGATACGGAAGCCTCTGGTTTTGGGAATCCTTCGAGCGACAGTTGAACATAATATACGAATGAAAATGGGACTAAAATTGTAGAAATCATATCATAATGGGGACTTTTTAAATACTATAAATCGAAGGAGAATTTAATTTTTTTCTTAAATGTGTTGAGATGAAAATACTGTATTCAACATATCTTCCCGTCATTTTTCCTTCGTTTTTGGATGGAATTGACATGAAAAATGGTGGAAATAGGCATATGAATTAAACATTTGAACATAGTTGATATAGTGTTCAGATTTATATTCAAAATAAAATCATCCTTTTTCAGTGCATATAATGTAATATTTTTCGATTAGTATTTTGAATATAATAGCCGCAATCGAAATCACTTTGCACTTAATTGGCCTCATCAAATACTAAAATTTCACACTTGTAATGCTATCGAAACCTCTAAAAAAAAACGATAAATCCTTCAAAATCACACACTTGGGAATGGGTTTGACTACTCTGCGCAAGTTTAATTTATGACAAGCGGACGGAAATATTTATGATCGCTGTGCCCTTTACAATATTTTATGGAAAAAAAATCCACACATTCGCTCACAGAAAGAACGTTCGTTGCCGGCAGAAGTGGGCGTACCGGCATGAATTAAGCATTCACCAGATGCACCGATGCGATGGCAACGTTTACGAAACGCAAGTATCCGTCGAGCAAACACCGAAGAAAGCCTCCAAAAGTTGCGCCCATTAATTATGCGGTTCATGATGCATTTCCGCGTGAGACAAACGCGCATTGTGGATGCATATTTCGTTCCGTCTCCGGACACCGCTACCCCATTTGGGCCACCTGTTGCTCAACATGCGGCCATGAAGTACACCGTGCGTGTATTAGCAGGGAGGAGGAAAGAACGAAAATGAGACTCCGGATGGGGTACGAAGAAAACACTTACCGGCGATCGTGAATCGGTCCATGTAGTTGATGAGATTGACGAAACAGAGAACACCTACAGTGAACCAGGCACTGGCCATGCTGGACCGGCTCGTCGTCGTCTCCGTGTCCGTGTCTGTGTCCGTTTCCTCTCCGTGCTGATTTCGTCGCGCTACTTGCAGTTCAGCCTCGTCCATCGAAGAAGCGACCGAATCCGTGTCCGTGGGCATTAGCCGTTGCTGTGAGTTTGTCGCGGGTATCTTTCCGGCCGGATTCGACTGAATGCCACCGCCGACGCCACCGGCTGATGCTGTGCTCATCATGGCGGTCGCCGCACCGCCGCCGCTTTCCACGTTTCCTCCGGAAGGCATTCTGGCCGCAGTGGCGGTGGTGTTGGTGATACTGCTGGTATTGATGTCCACCGGATCTATCGGAGGTTCCGATGCAACTTTGCTGTACCCTTGACTCGAAGGCATTCGAATGTAAGATTGCCGAACACACAAAAACCGCACACAGATCCGCTACTACGACGAAATGGCGGTCACCACGCTGTTGACGGATTTGGCACGTGGAACACAACCGACGTGTGTGTGTGTGTGTGTGTGGGTAAGAAAGTGGTTATGTGGCAAACCGTGTCGCCTTCGCGGATCGTACGATATTTTGCGACTGGGGTGGTGTTTCCTCGGTCGGGCTTATCTTACAACATTCGGCGCACTTTCTTCTTTTGGCAACGCGTCACAATGTAAACAACACACACACACATGCACACAACAAAAACCGCCCCGTGGCACCGGGTGAAAGAAAGAAAGCACACAGGGCACGCCGGGAAAAGTAGAACCCTGCCGCGCGTTGCCACTTCACGAAAACTGTGCAGAAAACGGGATCTTCACGGCGTGCTATTTTTACTTCAAATGCTAACAAACACACGCATGCACACGACGAGCAGCTACACTTTTGCGATCGAACCAGGACGATATTCGCTGTGATTTTTGATGCACACTTTGATTACTGATTACACACGACCGGAAGAATGCAAGTTCTTGAATATTAACTTGTATTTATATATATATATTATTTCCAACAACTCGCTCGTTCACACGCACGTCCGTTCGCATTCAATTTCTTCTACTTTTTGTTTTTCTTTTTCACAACAAAACCGTCTGTCACTACTGTCAAAACTGCCAAACGACTCGAGCAGACCACCCAGCCTCTACAGATTTGAGCTCGAAATGTAGCTTGAGTCGAAGCTGACTTGTGCTTTTAGTAGAGGTTTTCTCGAGTCTTGTTTGAGTCTCATTTGATTCGGTGTCAAAAACTGGACTTTTTAAACGAATACTGCTCTATTGGAAAGCGAATGCATGCAAACCGCATAACACAACAATGGCGCTACAGGCGGATGTTTTTGAAACTACACACCCGGCGGACAAAAGTCGACATCAGTCAAAAATGTAAACAATAACAAACATTTGAACACGTGTGCAACAAAATTAATTGTGTGCTTAAAATTGTAATTTGATGACTGAACCAACCGACACAGCGATTGCCGACCAACCCAACAACGTCCGTCCACAGTTTGGCAACCGCTTTCTGTCCGCCGACGACGATGTTTTCCAGCACAACGCTTGGTAGGCTATCCTCTGCGCTTTCCATCGGATACCGGCTGCGCTTCCGTCCATTTGGCGTCGTGGTGGCCACAAATGTTGGTCGCCGACTCCGGTGCGATTACGAACACACGCGGTATCGCAAAAAACCCGCCGGTGGAGGATCGCGGTTTCTGTGCGATCCTTCCCAGGTGTTCGATTTCAACTCGTGGTGCGTTCTGGCCTAGTACTTCACCGAGTTTTCTTACGCTTATTTACCGCCACTCCTCAGGGACAACGTGCAGTGGGACGAGGAGCAGGAGCAGGCCGCACTGGAAGGGGTGCAGAAAAACTCCACCGTGAAGCTGACGGACGAGGAGGTGTTGCGATTGGAAACGGAAGCCGATCGGAACTGGGATCGGTTTTATGGCATACATCAGAATCGGTTCTTCAAAGATCGACACTGGTTGTTTACGGAGTTTCCTGAGCTGGCCCCGTACAGAGGACAACGGACGCCCGATGTGCTGGAACGTGTACTTCCTAGTGGGGAGAGGCTGCAAACGCAGCAGGAAGTGGAGCCGCCACAGCAGCAGACACAAAGAACAATATTTGAGATCGGTTGCGGTGTGGGAAACACAGTGTTTCCGATCCTGAAGTACAGCGAGGAAGAAGATCTAAAGATTTATGCGAGTGATTTCTCTCGGCAAGCGATCGACATTTTGCGCCAGAGTCCGGAATACGATACGAAGCGCTGTGAAGCGTTCGTACTGGATGCAACCGCCGACCGTTGGGACGTTCCGTTCGAGGAGAACAGCATAGACATTGTGGTGTTAATATTCGTGCTATCTGCAATCAATCCAGAACGGTACGCAATGAATGTGTAACTCATTTGAATTTCTTTTAAAATAGAAGCGACGTATTCGCCTTCCCTTTTGTTCCAGTATGCAACACGTTGCGAACCAAATCGCACGCTATCTGAAACCGGGCGGGTTGGTAATGCTGCGCGACTACGGCCGGTACGATCTTGCTCAGCTCCGATTCAAACCGGGCAAGTGTTTGAAGGACAATTTTTACGTCCGCGGTGATGGCACGTTGGTGTACTTCTTCACACAGGACGACCTGCGCACGCTGTTCACGAAAGCGGGTTTGATCGAGCAGCAAAACATCGTTGACCGGCGACTGCAGGTGAACCGTGGCAAAATGGTGAAAATGTACCGCGTTTGGGTGCAAGTAAAGTTCCGAAAGCCAACCATGCACTAAACAAGCAGTTTTGAAAAGAAAAAAACACTCGTCGAACGCTGCCAGCTGCGTTTTTTATTATTATTGGTGGGTCATCTTGTTTCGTTCCGAAAATGTGTGCAATTATACAAGCTAAACTTTGTCTCTGGCGTGTCGGTAAAGCTATGCGGTTATTCTTCAATATGCATATTGTCGTTGTACAGTTCGATAAAATCGGCAAAACTGTCTGCGTAGTAGTTTGGCAGCTGGTCCGGATCGTCATGTGCCAGCAGAACATCCTTCGGTGTGCCACCGCTTAACATCAGCAGCTTCTGGAAGCCACATCGCGTACCGAATCCCATGTCTTGTGGCAACCTGTGGCGACGGGAGGATGAAAAAACGTAGGTAAATATGATTCATGCTCTGGCGACTCAACGGGATCGTGATTTGCTTATCAAGCTTCGAAACAATTCGGGCCGGCACACTGCCGGAAATTAAGTGAAATGTTATCAGTGATTGATTAACAGCGACCGGGAGACAAAAATCGTGCGAAATGAGATGATACCCGCTATCGGAAATACTCACATATCACCCACGAACAGAACGCGCTTCGGGTCGGTAACGTCGAACTGTTCCAATACAACCTGTGCCAGCGCTTTGCCCGGTTTGCCCAGGACTAGTGCTTTCCGTCCGGTGGACTGTTCCAGGATGTCGATGAAGTAGCCCGGCCCTATCACGTCCATGCTCGAATCGAGCGGTATAATATAGTCTGTGGCGCCGGCTATAAAGAGACAGCTTGGATTTCGCTCCAGGTAGCACTTGGCCTTCATCAGGCTCTGCAGAGAAAGGTTCACATCGATGTCCACCACCACGGCACCGACTTTCGGGCCGCCGTGCTGCTCGAAGTAGTCTGTGTAGACGCGCACCTGATTCGCCTCACGGCTGTCCGGGAAGCGTTCTTTGGGCTGCATGAGCATGGGGGAGAAAGTATTTGTAAGGACGCCATTTCCAACGCTCAATGCTCGCACCAATTGCGATTGCCGTCACTTACCCCATCCAGCACCTGGAAGCCCGCCTGGCGCAGATAGTCCTTGAACACCTCCGTCGCAATGCAAAACACGGCATCGCGCATCCCGATCGATTTGAGGTAGTGGACGGTCGTGAGTGCCGGATGGACGATCTCTTCCTCCTGCGCGTCTATACCCAACGCGCGAAACTTTTTCCGATACTCCTCCATCGTTCGCATGCCGTTGTTGGAGATGAAGGCCAGCTTCTTGCCGTCGGTACGGAGCATCTGTAGCGCTTTGTCCACCCCGGGAATAGGGCCGGTAAAGTTCCACAGCACACCGTCACAGTCGGACATGAGGGTGTCGAACGAGGTGAGGAAGTTGCGCCGTTCCTCCTTCGACATCTCCAGAATGTGCTTCATAGCGGGCGATTTTTGTTGAGCCATTTGTGTTACCTTTTTGCTGTTTGCTTCTGTCGCTGCTTGTCGATGCTGCTCTGGTTAGGGGATTGCTACTGACCAGTAGTAGGCTAGGTTTCCGTTAAGAGGGATATAATGGACAAGAAAAGGCTAGTACTTGCAACACAACGAACTCGATGTTAAATATGAATAAATATACCTTTTTGATTGCAAGTTAGTCAATTAAAATTTTAATAAATAATTGCAAGGACAAAAAAAAGCTCACGATCGATCACAGAAAACTGTACACTACAATGACGCCTGAGAAATGAAATACAAAATGGTTGCTTGAATGCGGCACCTTTTAAGAGGTTGCTCCCAATCATGGCTTATCAGTTCGTTTAATGTGGATGACGACTACGCCTACTACAAACAAATTTTATCTAGATCAGTTACTAAGAGTTCTTTCAACTAACTTTTTGATAACTCTGTAATTATCTTCGAATTTGAAAATGATAAAAAGTGTTTAGCATTTACTCCTCGCTACAAATTATTTTGAACTTATTCCGATCAGAGCATTTTATCCTTTCTTACATATTATGGACGTTTCTTTTTAAAATTGATGACTTTCTTCGCCATGAATGTGTTCGTCGCAAAGTGAATGTATTCTGGGTTCCAGAGTTTACTCAGTTGTGATCCTTTTGAAACATTCACCTTTATGCGCTGTTTTCTTTTTATTCTATTAATATTAATATTATTATTATATAAACGCGTGGAATTTAAGATTTCATCCCAAGAATCTATTGCTTGACTATTAGACACAATAGTTGCCAAACACAAGACCAATGAAAACTAAATTTGACTTCTTGCTCACAACAGTTCGTTAACCTTTCTGTTCTTGCATGCGCTAACTAGCGGACACGGGCATGCTTATATAATGATGCAACAAATTATTTCGTTTCAAATTATCATTATTTTGAACCAAGTCACAGGATCTACACGTGCTCATTGGCCTCACGCGCCTAGAGCATGTGCTCCATAACCTTTGCTAGTAGAGCACGGAAAATAAATATTTTTGTACACAATACTTCTCAGATAAATGCACTACTGACACGAGCAGTCGCGAGAGGTAATAATATTGTGCACTTGCAATTTATCTCCGCTCAAATATTCCACACACCACTTATGCCCAATAGAGCAAACGTTTTCTTGAAGCCCTGCTTAGTATCCACCATCACAGTCATCTCACCTGTTACTGATAACAGAATAAAACCAATGAAGCGCGAGATTATATTACTTGTCACAAATCAAACTGCGAACCGTCTTGGGACGCAGTACGCCATACACACCAACTGAGACACCCGCTGAATGCCGTCTGGAGCGAGTGTGACCTGATGCGGCGTGTTTTGTTTGGGTGATTCGTGGGACCATGATTGGAAGGGGCAAGAAACTCCGGCCGGCATGGACCGTAGGATGACGTCGGCATGACCTTCGGTTCACGTGGAATGTCGCGCCGTTGCTGCGCATGTCCTAGTGTTAGTGGTTGGTCCAACAAAAAATAAGACCAAGCGGTGCGATGATCTGTAGGAAAGCTAGGAAATAGAAATGTTATGATAGCGATGATGATGATGATGAAAGAAAAGCAATCATGTGTTGGAAAAACTAATACACCGACGGGTTGTTTCCTCGCGGCAACAGCTTGGTCTGAGTCGGTAGATAAAGATTCTCGTCCCGATTGGCAACGATTGGCTGCTCTGCTGGATGTTGGCAGTGACTGGCGGCCACACGTCCAAACACATCCATCTTCCAGAACGAACACCTCCACGGCAGCTCGCGCTTCTCCCCGACGAGAGGCTCGATTGCTGATGGACACTATCATTGATGCGTAATCAGGCTCAATTGCTGTGTCAATTGGGGTTTCGGCGCGCTACAGATCCTGCCCTCCGTTGCTCTGCTCGTCATGCTCTGTTTCTATGTTGCTCCTGTTCCTGTGCTTCGCCGGAGGCTTGTTTAGAAATGTAGCGCTGTTATTGGTGGAGTGATTTGTTTGTTTGGGGTAGTGCAAATTGTTACTATCAGATCGTTACTATCGCGAGTTCCGACCGATCAAGGATTATTTGTAAACTCTAACTCTAGCGTAGCCCTATCTGTCTGAGAATTGAAGCCAGAGACGAAGAAAGCGACCGTCCAGTGAGGAAAAGAAATTTAACACCCGAACACAAACCCAATTGTATGCCAATGAGTCGCTTATATTTGCCAATGTTACACTGTTTAGCCGCCTTTCTTATTAATTGGGAGGACGTCACCGTCTGGAAATCGTCATCCAAGCAGCTGTGCAAACTACGCTGACGTCACGCATTGTTTCGTCCTACAAATTTCGATTGCACGGCAGCTGTTTCAACACGGGAGGTATTATTTCCAATTGGCGAGCAATATAACTTCTTTACACGCACCAAATCGTAGCTTGTGCCATTTGAATGGTTCAGCAGTTGGGACGTTCTTCACTAGTTTTCAAATGATCGGTTAGTGTGTTCGACATACTGGTGTTGATCGATTCTATCGTCCACGCAGCCTTTAGCAAAGACATCAACCCCGTCGACGGTGATGAAGTTTATGGTGAATGGTGAATAGAAACAAAAGTTTTAGCACTTTACTCTCGGTTTTAGTACAAAAATCGAAAATTATTTTTCTTTTCGTTTTATGTTTGGTTCGGTATCAAAAGTGTAAGCTCAACGAAAAAAAGAATGTACTAATAGTTTTTAATAACGATAACAAATATGTTAAATAATCACTTATTCTTATGAAAGTCAAATATACACGTTCGTATTATTATGAACATTTTATAGAAATGTGTGCTAAAATGACACTTCAAATCGAATGACAATCATAGACTTCACGGTAAATGGTAAAGCATACTCGCTAACGTTGGGTGTCATTTGGCACTGCTGTAATATAATTTTCAAATGTATTTTTGCAACTTATTTTGTGAATATTTTCTTGTTACTGTTACAATCGGATTTATTCTTGGCTATTTATCATATGGAAAAATTTGCTAAGTGTAAAAAATGTTTACACTTTTTTAGTTGTTTATCCATATTTCTCTTCTAGGCGTCAATTGACACCCGAAAATACCGATAGCTAGTATTTTCACTGCCGGACCATGACTGTTAAGTTATATTTCTGTCTGACTTAAGTGACGCTTGCGCAAAGTCGTATGAAACATACCGTCGTGGTTTGAGGAACGTACATATCTTTCCAGTCCATTTTACGAGCAAAATCCAAAGTCGATTTCGCGTGCAAAATACGCGAAAAGCAAAACATTTTGCAAAATAGCTGTTACAAATGTAGTCCCACGGGGTGTATCCGTAGTTTACGTTTTCGGCTTACGTTGTTAGTTTTTGTTTTATGTGTCTTCCCTAGCGAGCGGCCTTCGATTGACATAGGTCTGTTTGCTCGGACGTGCCGTGAGTCAGATTCACAGTCGGTCTCAGTCAATGTGTGTTGAGCGTTCGTAGCCGATGATTTTGTCGAGGTGATAGCAAAGTGCTCCGTGCGGTTTTCGCGAGAAAGTTACATCAAGCTGTTACCATACAGTGTCTGAAGTTCGAATCACTCGTGTTTGCATAGTCTCGTGGTCATCCGACAAGTGAAACCCTTTCCTGTTCACAAGAGAAGATATCTCGGTGAAAGTGATCAATTTTAGGCAAGTTTCATCTCCTCCGAAGTTGTGGTCTGCGCAAGACAGTATCCAGACATCTCGAGTCCATCGTGATCGTGTCGACATCTTCTCGTTCCCAAATTGTGCGAATCTTACTAGCCACGCTACAGGTGCTGCATTTCATTTACACTGGTAAGTATATTTGTTGCAGGTGGCCTAAAGGCGATTTGCCTTGGCAAATTGCATAAGAAGTCAGTCTAGTAATCGCCAACGCGGTGCAATTATCGGGTGCTATTCATTATCAAACGAACTGGTCCTCAGGGGCGACCATGGTGTGTGCTCCATTGGTGTGTGGTGGTATGCCAAAACCCAAAAGCGCCCTAAGCATTAGTCTGGGATCGTCCCCCTGCAAAAGGGAAACGACTATCAACGTGGTGAACACACATGTGGAAACGGATCGGACGAAAAGCGAAACACACACACATACGAGCGCATGGACGCACAGAAATAGCTTGATTTCACACACATAATCTCGCCACGTTACCCTTCAATGAAACCGAAGCCATTCAACGTGTGCATATCTCTCGGTCTGCCTGGCTCTGGGTGGATTTCAACAGCCACGCTGGGTCATATATCTAACGCGGTATGGATATAAGTATACCGGCCGTGACGGAAATCCGACAAGTGCTGCTAGAGACACCGGTTATCAAGATGTTTCCATAATGTGAATATTCTCATATGCTCCAGAAACATCGCACACAGTGTGCCTTGCTCGGTTGAATGGAAAGTTTTTAGCTCACAAGCAACACAACCACACACAAGCGCTCATCGACGGCCTAGTGGGATCTGAAGATTTACGTCCGCTCCACGTGCGGAAGGGTCTGGTTTTGAAGTCCGGCTTCGCACACATGCATGAAGCCGGCTTAATGGGATGGAGTTTATTGAAGATGAAAGTGTTATAAGGTGATCTATAGTACGGCCATTCAGCTCGTTGAAAGCGATGAGTAAAGGCATTTTGTTCCCGACTGATCATTGACTTTTAAAAGTTCGAAATAGCTACTTGGTGGTGAAACAAATAAAACCTTGGAATAGCTCGTTCCAATGTTTCCAAACAATGCTCCACCAATCAACTTGATGTTGATTTCCATTCAATCAGATCCCAATCAATCCATTTAACGATCGTTACATCGACGGGCGCCCGATCACGTCGAGTAGATCGACGAAGCGCAATAATCAAAAAGACACCCAGATTCGATCATCTCGGACGATCGCACACCGATCACGTTGCGCTTACACCGCCATCCCGAACTCGAATACTTCGTCGTGTCTCGTTGTCGTCGGTACGAACGGCAGTGTTCGCGAATGCTAATTGCTTTAGCCCGACGGGTGGGTTTCCATTTCTGAATAATTCATCCGCAGCCACGGGCCCCGTCGGGGACTGCGTCAGCGAATGTTGTCCTCGTGACAACCGTCGTAGAGTGGGAGATGTTTACTTCCGCCGGCGGCGACTGAATGGTTGGCATCGGTGCAGAAAGTGATCCCGGCGATAGTGATTACCTTTTCCGTCAATCGTTGACAGGAGTTGTTATACAAAAAAAAAAATAGAAAGTGACTTATACCGAGCCTTACGTTGATGCAACAGTTTGTCCAGAGTAATAAAGTAACCTTCCACAGCTCGTTTCATGACGTTCACGACCAGCATACACACGTTGTGTGCCACGCTATATGGCAGTGATCGGAGATAAAACGAAACAGTGGCACGTGGCAATACACAAAATGTCACTGCCAGATTACATGCGATGTTTGTCGATCCAATTCGAGCTGTTTAATACATAAAGGTATTTGTTTCGTCCTTGCTTTAAACCAGCTATAATCGATTTGTCATTGCACAGGAATCGAAAACGTGCTTTAATGGGAGTTTTCGTTGCATAAATTGTGCTGTGCTAGGTGGGAAACTGTAGGAATCGGCAATTTTCATACATTTCATGTACTTGTGTTGCAGTTCGCAGCTAAATTATTGAGGTAGGCAGTATGTGTCATGCTTTGTCAGCAATCAGACAGGTAATGGAGTTGTTCAAGTAACTTGGGATAGGTAACCATGGTTACACAACTAATTACATCCGAGCACTTTGGTGGAAAGGAAAATTGCAATTGTACAATAGACTCTTGATCGTCCGTCGAACAGAGCATCGATGGTGCTATAAAGTCTGTTATTTTTTAAGTTTTAAATCTCAGTTTGCCAAACATCCATAATTCAAAATTTGTTCCTAAACAATTAAATAATTTTCCATAATGGCACAATGTCTGGAGCATTTACAACTACACAAAGAAACCCCATCCAAACAACTCCTAACCTTGTCTTGAGCGCCACAATTACTGCATAACAAACAATGAGCAATCAGCTCTCCCGAAGGTACGAAGATGCACGAGCAGGACGCTTAACCAGCGCTCGTGTTTTGGCAACCCTACCAAACCTAACCTCGAACATACCGGCGCGCGCCGAACCGACCGATGGTCATATGTGGGCGCGTGCAAATCGAAGCGCGCCGCCACTCCACGCGCTTCTCCGATCGCCCAACGCGTGTGCCACCAACCCGGCGTTAAATAGACGGCTGACCAAAGTACTTCCGCGTCCGAGGATTTACTCCCATATGGCCAAGGGCGCGGAAATTAATCTCCATCTTGTTTTCATTGCAATAAACAGTTTTATGAATGGAACCGGAACTACCGGTACGGGGGATAGGGATTGTTGAAAACTTCGATCCAATCCAATTAGGTCATGGCACGTCTATAGCCCAGACTCGCTCCGCATGACGGTAGTCGAAATTCCTGCGAAAATGTTGTCGAATCTCCCGCTGGTGTGAGCGATACCGGCTTGCGGATAAATTAATTTTCACTTTTCACTCCCGAATCTCCCGCCCACTCACACACACACGTGGCTTGGCGTACAAAACGGCAGAAAAATAGCCAAATTCCTTTATACCGATCTATGGTTTGTGTGTGTGTGTTTTTTTTTGCGTGTGGTGTACTTGGCGTACTAATCGCACCGAAGCCGGCGAACGGCGATCACGATCAGAGGAGACGTTGTTTTGTGTGTGAGTTTTTTTTTGCTTCGTTTGGGTTGATTGTTTTTGTTTAATTTTAGAACGGTGCAGCCGGACGCAAGGGCGGGTGCCCGTCGGCCCCTTTAACAGCTTCCTGATCCGTCCCCGGGTAATAAGCCACGGGTAGTGTCGGGACGTCGGGTGCTGCTCGAACGACATAGTACGCTACTACGCCACAGTTTCAGTAGAAATCGTACGGTCGCCGGTGCTAGCAGCAGTTCATTTGCATCGCACCTTGAACTGAGGACGTTCCTAGCGATTGCACATAGCAAGCGGGAAAGTCGCGAAATTGTACAGTAAAAGTTCGCGTACAAACGGGTATTTCATTCGAATTGCAGCAGTATTTGAAATGTGATACGTTAAGCGTTCCTGTATGTAAAATTATGAAAGTGATTATTTCTACCAGCAGCCCGCGCTAGAGTTCAGTGAGAATTTAGATCGAAAATAACTCCCAGTGATACCCCCAGTGGTCACATCGGGGAAAAATACGTCGAACTTGGGTCGTTGAAAGGTCGAACATTTCGCAAAAGACAAGGTGTGACCTAGTTTTCCGCAAGACACGAATGGGAAAAGACCTAAACCCAGCAAGCTATATTGAAAAATTTGGCCAACTTTGCTCCGGGGATACCATCGTGACCGTCAGTGCAGGTGTGTATATTGCTAAAATATTAAAAAGTAACCAAACGGCCATTCGATTTCTCGAAGCCTTCTCGCTTACACGAAGAACTTCCAAAACGATAATGATCGTACGCAAACAAAAGGCCAGACTTCGCTTCAAATGGCAACGACACGCGACTAGCGGTTGCCGAGATTTGCCTATCAAGCAGATTTCAGACGCCAAAACAATTCTCGAAGATTGCTGCGTTGGCCAGCCCAAGCGGGAACCGTTAAATGTTCTGACACTGAGTGTTAGGTTTCCGTTCTGTTTATGCTAGTCGTTTTCATACTGGAGACTGTATCACTACAGACGGAATTACAGCAGCGCTTGCAAGGTTATGTGAGCCGTTGCCATGGGCACGTTCTTAATCCAGTGTTTACTCCTGAACCAAATGGTTCGTTTCTAAAAAGTTTCTTTTCCCGGTACTCGTTTGCGTGGTGAGTGTCAAGTTAAAAAAAAAAACAAAACTTGACAAAATTGATAAAACAATAAACACAGTCTGTGGTGGTACATGCGGGGACGACAGATGGTTTCATTATCTTACTTTCATCATTACCATGCCTCATCGTATCGCATATCGTCTTCTGCAGGGCTCTACTTTGCACGGCAACAACCCAACCGCCTCATTCCAATGGGTTGACACGTCGACGACCACACGTGAGTTCGTGCCGTCAGCAGTGCAAGCAGCAGCCGCCGAGGCTCCCCATCGCACCGAGGAGTTTTCGGCCCGTGTGGAGAAGAATCTACCGTCGCCAGAGTTCCGGTAGCAGGTAGTAAACCAGTACATGTATATAGCGCTTCATGCTGCACTTCTTCTCACCTGGAGGGGTGATAAATAGGTTAATATTGATTCTAGTTTTTTTTTTATTCTACAATTTTTTTTTGTGTGTTGCTGCTCCCATTACAACCTTCGCGCGGTGAACGCTACATACAGGAAGAACAGTGCGATAGCGGATGCACACGTCTGGCGCTACTGATAAGCGAACATACTCTTGCCAATGACAACAAGCGATTCTGTTGCAATATGTACGTTGGCACACGGGGTCGTAAACGCGTTACCGCTGAAGCATCTCGCCTTGTGAGATCCACTAACAGGGAAGGTTTTATACCACCCCCAACCGGTCGTGGAACACGTGATACGGTGTTGAAGGTAGCGTTCGTGAGCACGATTTGTTCTACATCCAGTAGCGGCACGATCACCTATTAAACGACCATTTTGATTAACGACTGTACAGATCGTTTACCCCGCGAGATTTTTGCGATGTACCGGCTAAACGAACGAACCGTGCGCCAATCGGTAGAGTACACGAATTCGGTAGCAAAACAGACGGTGTTTGCTTGGATAGGATTTCAGATGTCTTTTGAACTCTGGGTAACCTCTAGTCGTAACGATTTGTAGCTTGGTGGGAAATGGTAGTTGGCAGTATGACAAGATGCGCGTCAACAAGGCTGTTTCCTTTCGCTACCCGATTGAGTGATTCACGGCATTGTCGGTTAATGTTATTTTTTTACACACTGCGGTAATGATCCCACTGTTATCAGTGTGTTGGACATCAATAATAAAACCTGTGAGCTTGTCTTAAATATCATGTAACTATCAATTTGTCGTATGAAAATGTTTTCCATCATAAGGATGGTGCTGAGTGGGTAAATCCCTCGCGTTGAGTCAGTTGTTTCAACACGTTGTAAACTTGTATGAATCACCAAGATCACACATTGGGAAATCGCATATTTACACCCGATTCCAGTTCGGTATTTAACACCTACATCCACTGTGAGTGCTGAAGTGGCACAACACGAGTATTGGTGCTTAGACCACTGGATGGATGATAGCCGATGTCGCGATAACACTTTGATGTACTCTAGAGTGCCGGATGCCTGCCGGTCAATTAGCATACTCTCCTTTCCTCCCTGTTCCCCATCCCTATCCTGAAGATTAGCGGCTCTTTGGGAGCGAGGTAACGTTTCGGTGACGAAATGGGCAACAACATGATATTTCACTCCGTGGAGTACGACAGTATAATCGTGTGGTTGTGCTTTTGCTATGTAAGTCGTGGAGTTTGACCTGTCCCATGGACAACTCCATGGCGATGTTACGGTCTGTTGAGTTTTCACAAGCGATTATTGTTGCAAAAACTACCGCTCACACTTTCAACCTACGGCCGGAAGGTGTGAAATTTTGTTGGAGAAACGAAAAAGGGAAAAAGAAGGTTCGATCATTAGTGATTGTAGCGTGTGTTGTTGTGATGTTTATATCAAACCACGAACGGTTGTCGTTTCGGACGGAAGTACTACATGTACGTTAAAGCTCATTAGCTGAGTTTTCGGGTTATTATTCCATGTTCGTGTGTCAAGTTTCAATTCGCTTCTCTTTTGTAGTACGTAAATAATCCAGTTTGTGGAGTATATAGTAAAGAATCCTTTCATTTTGTGTCCATTTGCAGAGTGCTCCATTTGTCGTCCATTCCGTGGCCCATACGTGAGTGGTGCCTGAACTACTGATCGATCTTGCCATTCGAATAGTGTCGGATATTGTTGTGCATCGCAGAGCGCTTATTCCGTAAATCCACTACCACCGATTTCCAATGAGAGTAGTCCAGTGCCCAAGGCAACTACCAGCGGCGTCCTATCCGGTATCCGTCTGCCCAGCCGGTCCAGCAACGACCCGAGGACTGGGGGAACTGATCTGCAGCAGCTACTACGCCGTCGTCACCATTCGACTGCACCTGTTCGCCGTGCTACCGCTGATCATTGCAGACCTCAACTATCGTGCACCGAGCTGCTGCCGGCAGCCATAGATTGTTTCATCGATCGTTCGTACACGGCTTCCCGAGCGCGCACAGATTCCGAGGAGCCATCTGGATCGGGCGTCCGACCGGATACCGAGTGATCACAAGGCGTACATTCCATTTTGCGCTTGCTGCGCGTTTGTTAACGCACGGAAACGGCTATCGTCATGCTGAAGGTTGTTGGAGCGTCTTGGCATAAGACCCGGATAGGGTCGTACATTTTAATCGGTGCACTAATGCTTGCGGTCGCCGCCTTTTTCCTCGCCGAAATGGAGCGGTAAGCTTACGGTGTGTTTTCTTTTTGTTACATTGAAACGATCTGACGTTTGTGTTTATCTATCAATAGCCCAAGCTACGATGGTACTTACTGCGCAACGACCTACTGGGCGCGGAACTCCGGCTATCGTTTGGAGTTCTGGGGCCAGCGCAACGACCTCGACCTGGTGCCGAAAGGGGCGGTGCGGGCATGTTTCCGTGACAGCATTCTTACCAACGGATGGTCTCAGCTGGAACTAGAATCTCAATCTTCCTACACGGACACGGTGCAGGCGTATGCGGCCGGCATTATGGAGGGAGCTCTGACCTGGCACAACATCTACATGCACTGGTCGAAGTAAGAGTGCGTGAACACGGGCCGTCCCAATTCCGTTGCTGACTCGCTTTTCCACTTCAATTTACAGCACCATCGATGCCGTTTGTTCGAAGGACGAAGAGTCGGAAGAGTTTTGCGACTGGTTGCGCGGTTTGATCACGACCAATGTGGACACGGTCAAGAAGATGGCGGATATGAAGGGCAAGCATGACTACTACTGGTACCAGATAGCGCTGTTCTACGACCAGCTCGATGGGCTTGAGATCGGCTTCCGGAAGGGTGTGAAGCGTTCGCGCATGGATTACGAAATACCGAAGCAGGACTTTCTACTCATGAATGCGGCGGTCGATATACGCGATCTGAAGATCTACTACACAAACTTCCTGATGGAGAACAGCGGGCTGAAACCGGAACCGGCGAAGGGAATGATGCTGCTGAAGCTAACGAAGCAACCGAATGGACTGTCGAAGATCTTGCTAGGCCATACGTCCGACGGTAGCTACTCGTCGATGTTGCGCATGGTGAAGAAGTACACACTGAGGTACCACTTCGGGTCGGATGTATCGCGACCTGCGCTTACGAAGGCAGCAGACGATGTCGATGAAGATCGCACCGTCGTGCCGGGCACGAACATAGTTTTCACCGGGTATCCAGGTGTGCTCGCTTCACTGGATGATTTCTACGTGATCAATGGCCGCCGTGCGCATCGGCTAGTGGCGGCTGGAGTAAAGATGGAAAACGAGCATGTCAATCTGTGGCGTAAGATTGATCTGGTTCGGTCGGTTTCGCTGGCACCGCGTGTAATGGCAGCGAATCGGCTCGGTCACAATGGTCGGTCTTGGGCGCGGTACTTTGCACGCAATCCCTCGACTGGTGTTAAGCAGTGGCTGGTGATTGATATGGCGCGTTTCGTAGTGAGCAACACAAGTGAAGCAGAGCTACCGTCAACACCACCGTCGTTGGAAGCGATGGCTCGCTCAGAGGAAGAAAACGAAATTCCAACCACTCTGGAGCAGGATCTAGCTGACAACGAACATCAGCAGCAACGCATTGTGACCAAGCGTATGGATGATTACGTGGACGATGACTTCAAGGAGCTTCAGTCTAGCGCTCTTCGGCAGGTACGAATGGTTACCGTTCGGAAGCAAGACGAACCGGCGATCGCTCGCGAGTCCGTAGCTAACAGCTTCGGTCCGGGAATGTTTTGGGTAATCGATCAGCTACCCGGTCGGCTGCATGCAGAGGACATTACGGAGAAAATCGTGTACGATGGCTATTGGCTCACGAATGGAGTACCGTACTTCAAGGAGGCTCTCGATATCGGACAGGCTAACGCGAACGCCACTACCATCAGCACTCACACCACCAGCAGCACTAACTCGACCGCTACGATGGAAAAGATCCTGCAGAACATCACCGATCTGGAGACGCTATCGAAGTTCTTCCGCCAATCCGCGTACCGGGGCGATCTCGATCAAGATGAGCCGGCCGCTTTCGGCAATATCGATCTGAAGCTGTACACGGAGACCTCCGATGGTGCAGTTCATTTCCGTGCGTACTCCGGTCCACTGTACGATCCGGTACGAAACACCGGCAGCACGACGGGCCAGGCAGCAAAGCGAAGCATCGTCAAATCCGAGCAGCTACAGCAAGCATATACTCAACCGAAATCGATATCCACCGAACCGGGCACGTCCGTCGGTTCCCACCCGTTCGATTGGGGTCGGGAGCTGCCGTTCGAAGTGCGCCACCAGGGGCATCCGGATGTATGGGACTTCGAACATATCACACCGGAATGGGCGTGGATATGAACCTCAACAGTAGTGGAGTCATAGTGCTTATTCGATCTGTGATAAGCAGCAATCGCCGCTGGGGGCCTTGTACCTATGGTCAATTGTTTCTACATTTGCACGTTACTTACTCCGTGTTAGTATAATTATTTGCAATATACGTGCAATACCGAGGTCAGATCACGATGTCTTCCAAGACCTTGTTTTCTCCCGTACAATTCTTTTGGATGAATGGAACTGCAATTTTAACTCAATCAATAGTAAATCAATTCATAACATATTGTACGCAAAGCTGTTCCTGTTGATGGCAATGCTTAGATACACTTTTTATAGACCAATTTTCAAAATAAAATCTACAAGAAAACCAAATGAAACAAGGACGACGAAAAAACAACATGGAATGATTTATAATATTTGCAAACAGCATCCGAATGGGGAAATACTTCAGTTTTTACTTTAGATTGGTAGAGTTAAACAACAGAAACGAAAATCATGACAACAATTGATAATAGAACTGTGTACTAAACAATAACAATTTAAGAATAATTCCAAATTTTTAAACTGATTTAAGGGCGTGAACAATGATGAAATTAATAACTGGAAGAAAAATTCTTAAAGCATGTTTATATTTTCTTAAATCATGTTGTCTTTCTCAATTACCAATTATTTAAACCAAGTTTTCGCGATTAAAACGCCAGTAAATTTGAAAAGTTACCCATATTACATGAACTTTTGCATAAATAAAAACATAACGAACGTTAAACAGATTCAAATTACGAACCGCTATAACTTAATCGGTATAATACAAAATGGTTTAAGGTTTTCGATTTAAAACAAAAAACATTTAAAGTTTATTTTGACAAACATTTTAAAAATATTCTGCTCGCAAAATGTCATTCACTTGTCCGATGTGACAGCACCGCAAACTGCAGTGTTTACAGTGAATGTCGTATGAAAAATGGAATGTCAGACAAAATGAACACCGACGACACATACAAAAAATAAAACGACGACGACGGAAGAAAAACACGGTAAAATCTACGTGCCGCGAAAATCGACGATTATTAGCTGAATTTGGTGTGCAATTCGGTGTTCCTCAGGTAGGATTCGGCTCGGGAAGGGTGGATGAAATGGAGAGCGTGGCATACCGGTGCAGGAAGCATTCTATGCACTGGCGGGGGTGTTCCGAAAACCAGTCCCCGGAGTAGTTGTGCAAATCTAATTTGTCTATTCCGTCGACGGATACACACACTTCGCGCTGGGTTGGGCGTGTGATAAAAGTGTGCAGTGTGTGCGAGAGACACCCGTCTTGACGTTTTATGAATATCACGTGAAATAATAATCTTCCGCGGGCGCCCGTAGTGCTGAAAAAAGGTGATAATCGAATTTAGCAAAGTGCAATGGAGAAAACGTTGGTGTGGTTGCGCCGGGTTGTGGTGGATGAGGAAAGGTGAACGGTATCAAACAGCAGCCCCGCTACCGAGAGCGGCCATCATCATCATCGTCCTGCTTCCTGCATACACATTTGTGGCAGCATATATCAACACAATGCGCCTGCGTGCGGTAACCCGTGTTTCTTCCTCCAAATCCGGCCTCATCACACCACACAACACGAATATGCTCAGCAAAGGGAAAAAAGAATAACTACGACAAGAGAAAAACTAGCGAAGAGAGTCAACGCCGAGGACGACAGACACACCACCGAAAACATTTTGCAGCGGCGGCTGCGGCGGTGGCATTTTATTTGGCAGCAGCAGCACCAGCAGCGGCAGCATCCTCGCAGCCCGCATGCTGTAATAGGTGGATTCTTAATCAAATTTAGGCACCACACACACTCTACACTCCTTCTCTCTTGCAGCGCCGAAAATAGCTGCCTTATGTATCCCAATGTCTCGGCGGGGCCTTCTGCTGCACGCGCGCAACCCGGTCCGGCGTTTTGAGACTCGGGGCTGGTTTGTGCGGCGGCCGTTTGTGCTCCTCGCATGCGGGCGCGCATTGTCGGTTGATAAATTGATAAATCCTGTACACTCCGAGTGTGTGTAATCAGCGTGTGCACGGATTTGTCCAAGCACGAGGAACAACAGCAGCAACACAATAAGGTGGAGAAGATTCACGCGTGCCGTGCTTAGGATAATAGAGGGAAATGTAGTCTCAGTGGGCGCATCAAACTTTGGAAGCTCGTTTTCTTACAACAGTGTGTGTGTGTGTGTGTGTATGTGTGTGTGTATGAGCGCGTTAGTATCATAACGAGAAATAATAGCACTGATTGCGGGAGCGTTTTTTAAAAATAGCTTCAAGTGCAGGGAAAATTTTGAAACAGCTAATTGTCGCAGTCGGTGCATTGTTTGCAAGACGTTGTTATCCTTTTCCTACGTCTTTGCGCGCAGGCAGTATGAAACGGACAAGAATATGTACAGTGGAGATGTTTGATCTCGCAATTTTTCAAACAACGTTTTACTGCTCTGTTGTAACCTTGAAACTCTGAGCACGATATTTTCATAGCAAAACAGCTGTGTGCCAGCAAAACAGCTGTGAGCCGGCATCTGGTAAGACATTACCCACACAACACCACGTTTAAAGACCTGCCAAAAGAAATTATGGTGCGGTTCAACAACAACGCAACGATAACAAAAAAAAAGAGACAACAACATTCCGGTTTAACCGAGAGCCCTTGGCGTCTGTTTAGCCGTGTATCCCTTTTCCGATCCGGTTCCTGTTTAGGTGCGCACCTGACCGAGGGTCGTTGTTATCGTTTTTTTATTGCTTTCAAATGTGCGAAGGAGTGTGAAAGAGAACAAAATAAACGATAAATAACAGAACATATAGTGAAAAACTGTGGTAATAGGTTAATTGTTAATGCAATCTTGTCGAAGCAGGTGTATTACTTTAAAATAATTTACAAACACTTCAATCACCCAGTGCATTATTCGCGAAAAAAAACCCTTTCTTATCCGGGATATTCCCGGTGTGCTCTGCCCACTATGTGTATGGGAGTGGTCATAAAGAAGTGAATAAAAATAGTTCACTCATTATTATTTGTGTTTGCAGCGGAACTGCCAGCAATCGGCATCAGAAACAGCGTTACGACTACAACAACCTCAACAACAACATCAATAACAATAGTGACAAACCTCCTCCATTTTCTCCTCTCTCTCCTCGTGTGCGCAGTGCAGTGCGACGGTGTGTCTGTGTATACGGCGCGTGTGTTTTGTGTGAGTGTTTGTGTACCGTGCGTACGTGTGTGAAGGAACGAACAATCTCCGGCGTCAATTGCGGTGCAATATTTATCTCCATTGCGCCGGGTGCAAGTGCAAGTGCAGCGAAAGTCAGGACAAGGGACAGGAACGTGTGCAGAAGCTGTCAAAAAAGTGTGAGTGTTTGTGTGTGTGTGCGCGCGCTTGTACGGTGGAAAAAACACCCGATCGCGTGAAATACTAACGCAGCGGCAGCACCGGCTTGAAGTGACCGAATTTTCACGGTGAGTGTTTTTCTTTTCGGTGTTGGATTCGGTGCTACTGCTGGGTGTGTTTTTTTTTCTGCATCCTTGACCGTCATCACTGCGGTATGGTGCAGTTGTTTATGTGGAGAAAAAATAGCTTTTTTGTGTTTGTTATGGAAACTAATATCGAATAATTGAAATTCACAAGGCAATTACCCTAAAATATGTTTTTTAATGTACTTCTATAAACTACTCATAATATTTCCACACTTCATTCATTCGTTTTTATTAGATTTTTAAAGCTAGTAGAGTATTTTATGAATAAATGTTCAGATTTAGAGTGATTTAGAGTTTAATAAATGTTTTTTGTCAAATTGTGACAATTTTTAAAACAAAATGAAATTGAAAGGACGGACTTTTCTTAAATTATCTTACTAATTCTTCAACTGACTAATTGTTGTACCGATCAAAAGCATCCAGATTGTTCTTCAAGACAAACAGAATGTTGCTAAAGAACACCCAAAATGAAGTTTTTCGCTTACGAAACAATCACCAATAAAAGAAGCAAATAAAAACAAGTGCTTGCATTTGTTGCGATTTTGGGAAACAGATATTCAAGCACAACAACGATTAAAGATCGTGTATGAGATACTTTGGCCTTCGTTATTTGATCGTTCGTTCGGATTGCAAGAGGGAAACGGATCGTTTGAACATAAATAACGATGCAAGATTTTGTTTTGTGTGTGGGCTACATTTTATTTTGGTTATTTCCTATCCAAACTGATTTACTTTACCAACTGTAATGTTTATTGTAGGTCTAAAATCTTGCTGTAGCACGTAAATCATCGCATATTTCTAAATTCTTGTACATATTTTCGCTATTTTCTCATTTCATCTACAATATTTTCCAAGATTCTTGAAAATAGACTTTTCCAAGATTCTTGTTTACCCGTAACCAACTTGTCCCACTTGACAGTTGAACGATACAAAACAAAGACCATCAACAATTCTGACAGGCGCTTTAAATGAGATTTTATTCCGAACACTAAACCAGCATCACAAACTTCTCGTGCTAATGGAATATGAATGAAAGTGGAATGATTTGTTTTCCCGGGCGAAGACGGTCAGAAACCGTCCGATTTGCGGAGGGAAACTTTTCCGGCGACCAATCTCTGGGTGCGACTTCTAGAATGGAAAGTAGTTTCTTCGCTGTGCTCTCGAAAATCTTCTGTGTGACCGCGACGGTCGGTTTCTCCTCTATCACTCTCTTTCGCTCGGCTTCTATCAGCGTGTTTCGATTTAGCGAGCTGTTAATGTATTCTATCGCCCCGTGCCTCGAGGGCCAAGTATAATTAAATTGGCAAACAAAAACCTTTCAATAAAAGCGTCAAACAGCAGCGGCAGAACAGACGGCACTTGGCGCGTGTGGTGGTCTCATTCATTGAGTTTCGAAACTGACAGTGCTTTTAATGCTGTTCGAAACAACCCGACGAACCTCTGGGGTAGGCACGGGGCACCACACCTTGAGCACACGAATGAAGCCCAATTTTGGGGATGAAGTTTCCCTTCTTTGGTCCGGGATAGCGAAGGTTGGCTAAAGCGACCTCTTGATTCTCGCTTCTAATCCAACGTAAAAGCAACAAATCTTCAGAACGGTATGAGTACCACTTGCTCGCTGGCTCGTGTAAAGTTTATCTCGATTCTCTTGCTGATTGCGTTCCCATTTTCGGATGTGCTGAAGTTCTTCTCATTAGGCTAAACCACACCAGCACGCTTTCCTCTCGCTTTCGCTGCACGCTACTGTTGTTGGATGTTTGTGATCGTTCGTGATTTTGCAATCATTATCTGTGAGGTTTCCAAGGAGTCCTCCTGGGTTGTGCAGCACGGCTGCAGCTGGCCAAGAGCCTTTATCGTACTCGTTGGTATCCCAGGAAGGTACGGAATGTAAGGGAAGTTTAACGTGGCGAGTTATGCACCGAAACACGAATGGAAATCGATGGTTAAAACTTCGTTTATATTTTTTGTTAATAAATTTTCTTAATATTGCGGCATTCAATTGTGATCATTTGTGGTTTTGTAATTATTTTGTAGACAGTAATAAGGATATAAACAAATACAAAACTTGTTGTACATTGATAAAATGTGATAATTGGTAAGGAAAAACTAACCTAATCTCAAAATCTTAAACTATAAAGTCTTTGATAAAAATAAGATGGGTCTTTGTTGGTTTGTTGCATTCAAAATTTTGTTTCCAAGTTCCAAGTACCATAAAATGGTCTGGCTGTTTCTACAAAGTAACTTAATAAAAATTCTAAATTTAGATAATTTTCTAAGATTCTGTTTTGACCAGCCCCTTTTCACTGTGATTTGTTCATCCCGTGACACTTAGCCACTCGGTGCTTGGTACGTGTTGACGTTTGATTGAATCGATAGTTTGCAGGGCCTACTATTTCATGTTGTGAGTGTGTGCGGAAGGACGAACGACAACGTCGTTTAGCAAGTGCCGACCGATTGCGAATTGGACGTGAAGTGAATGTACGCTTATTGGAATCACTGAATGGGCTAGAAATTCGCAACATGCCCGCTTTTCAAAGAGGAAGTCGTTGAGTTTGTACTCAAATGTCAAAGTCCCAAGTTTTTGGGTCCTAAAGCGGAAACGGGGGAGTAGTTTTAAGTTTGTAGTACTTGAAATAATTGCCGTACGGGCAATGGTTGTAACGTTGGGTTTGTGGTAAATAATTGCTCCCGCTTTTCGCTCCGGCACCGGACATTTCGGTACAGGTCGGGGCCAAAATCGTAATCCAAATCGGGGATCTAACCACTCGAAGGTAATGGGAGTTCGTCATTAGACCAGACCGTCGTTTGGCAGCTTGTGAAGTTGATGAGTATTCGCCGTAGCCCCGGCTCGGACCGGTTAAATTGAAGGAAGCAAAATTCGGAAAATCAGTTGCTCGTTCTCGACTGCATCGATTGGGACTTAATGAAAAAATCGAAAACGAAATGCGGCCATAAATAGAAGCCCATTTTCTTACGCTTATATGCTTTTCCGGCACGTTCCAGCAGACGCGGATCCATTCGAGGCTAGCCGTTGTGGCTTTAAAAATGCAGATTCGGACTGATTTCGCAAATAGCAGTCGTCAGATTTAAGGATTTCGGATCGTTATTGGTTCGGAGAGCGATTTCAAAGCTTTCAGATGTTGAAAGGGTACGGATGTGGCATGTTTCTATTTATAGGCACCGCCCAGGATCCTTGTTGGCGTCCAGGAATAGCTCCGCAGCATCTCATCATTTTCGGCATGGAAAACAGGGAACAAATCAACCAATACCTACACGATGCCGGGGAGAAAAAGGTTCCTTTACGCGTATGGCTGTACTTTAGCTTGGATCACATTAAACCTTCCGAAGGGCGAATAGCCAAGGATGTAGGCCATTAGACCGTGTTGATGGATGCTCCGTTGTGCGTTAAGTTAATGAAGGTTACAGACTGAGGCACTTTCGTGCTACAGGCTACATGAGCTATCTATAATCACGTGGAAGCGAAGCTACAAGAAAGGAGGATAAAAAGGTTTGCATTGAGAACAAATGCCGATCGGGGGCTTACGAAAAGCAACGTTACTTCGACGACTGCTTATGTGTGAAGGTGTGTGATAAAAATTAGATGATAAGATCGAGATTAGCGCGAGATAAATGTGGGGTTGAGAGTGAAAATGATGGGAGTGGAAAAATGAGGGTTTTAGTTCGACCGAGAACTTTTTTGGGGAGAAAATTGTTCGAAAGTGGTAATTCACATTGTCGTCTTGCATGCAGAGAAGGGTTTGTGGTTTCGCTTCCTGCGTGAATGCTCCCGGCGACTTTAACGACGTCTAAAAGAAGTACCGCATGGAAACCGAAAAAGGCTTCGTTTTTCGCGATTGATTTTCCCGGTTCTAGGGTCGGGTTCGGGAAACAGGTGTGCTGGTGACGGCCCGGCAAAGCACTGAGGAACGTAATGAAGTAATGTAAGAGCGGAAATGAGTTGCTGAAGCGGCGCTACGATGGAAGCGTGAACCCTGCGACGGCGGCTTGTGTGGGATTTTGGGTCGGCATGACTTCCCCAACCCGGAAAGGATATCGAACGTATTTATACAACCTTCCGCCGGTGGTTTTTGCTTCGATGCAGGAAAATAGATAAACGTACCGAGAGAAAGCGACGAGTTGATGAGATATCCACCTTTTTCGGGGTGGTTAGAGTGGCGTGTGTGGCATGGTAGGAGAAGGTACAGTGCACCAGGCGACACGGAGGTACTAATCAATATTTGGTAGGAACATTTTCAGACTTACAAGGGGAATATGAGATTTTGACTCATCATGTAGTCATCATGTAGTGAAAGTAGATTAGGTTGGGACTGCATTCCATTTTTTGTGTAGTTTTTTCATTCTTATTTGATTGGATTTTACTATGGATTAAAATTTAGTGAAAAACGATAAGAAATTCACAAATGCTCGTAAATTTCTGTAAATTTTTACCCTGTACTACTTTCATCGTGATGTCTTTCTTATACTTGTCAAGGAATCTTTGTTATGTATTGAAAAAGGCAAAATACAGACTACACAAGACAAGTCTTATGTTTAAACTATTTGCAATTAGTGTTAAACATGCATTTAAAAGGCTTTTTTGTAAGTGACAAAAATACATTTTGCAGAAACGATAAGCTTCTGCAGAAATATCCAGCCATTTTCCGCTATGCTCTACGATATTGTATTTTGCTATCGTAAATCGCTATCTATTATCGTTCCATTCCATTATTGATCACTTCACGGAAGAAGTATTTAGCTATATTTAAGCGCCCTCGAACCGTGACCGTGAACAGGAGAGGAGGAGAGGAAAAAGCGAAACGTAAAAGAAAATGGCACTCGGATGCGTTCCAAAAAACCTTATTGATGTCCCCCTGGTGTGTGGACAAAGTGGAGGACAGTGGAAAAGCCAAGCATCGCTGCTACGAAGAAGCAAATTGGGCAGAAGAAGCTACGGAGCGCGCAAAAGGGAAGACGTGGCCGTGCCTTCTTCGCCCGGCGGGAACTCGAACCGTTAGGGATAAAGCTTCTGGAACACACAGACACACACACAGTCGGGAATGGACACGAGATTTAGCGTAAAAATAACTCAACTTCTAGCGGTTTCGTATCATTTATGATTATGGCTCGACCAACGGCTGGCCGACTGGAGATGGAAGTTTTTATTTCGGACGGTGTGGCCGTTGTTATGTGCGCCCGTGTTCGGAAATGAGGCCGCGTAACCTCAGGGTAGTATTTACTATCCACACGCACACAGATAAATACGTACAGGACAACTGATACAGGACGACAATGACTATTTTTAGACTTTATAGTCTGTGGTGGTGTCCAGCAAGGATCTGGCTTTCTTTGTCGCTAGTTCTTTCTCTCTTTCTCCGTCTCTCGATCTACGCTTTTCATGGTCGGGATTCAGCAGCGAGTGTACATAGTTTCAACCATGCTTTTCGTAGCTGAACGGTCGAGTTGGTGGAGTGAATTTTGTCTTCCTTTTTTGCTATGCAACTAGCCGTCGAAAGAGCCCCTGAACGGGGCTTTTCTGACGTTCTGTAAAGTATTATGTTCCATAAGCGCCTCCATTCATTGGCAGAGTGGAATCTGGAGCGAATGAAAAAGGGTTCGAGAGAAAGAGAGAGAGAGAGAAAGAGAAAGAGCGAGAGAGAGAGAGAGAAAGAGAAAGAGCGAGAGAGAGAGAGAGAGAGAGAGAAACGAGGGAGCAACTGGAAATGGGCATGGTCCCGGCCAGGATCAGACAAACAAAAGTGGGAAAGCATAATTGGTTGTACAGTTTTCCGTTCCGGCGCACAATGCTTCGTGCACGGGCCATATCCGTGGTCATCCGGACGTTTGCTGGGAAGTTGGCGTGGCGCTGGGAGTCGGGAACAGTGCAGTACGCGGTGGCCTCCCGGTCTTGAGCTTTCATTTGCATAGGGAGGCAATAAATCCTCCCCTTCTCGTTCCACCAACTTCGCACACGCTCCATTTCGCTTCATCCCCCGACAGGGGCCGCCGATGCTTTATGGTGTTTCATAATGTTTTTGTCGTTGATATTGAATAATTTCGCCGCACAAAACTATCACCCAGTGCCGGGCCCGATCGACGGATCAGCGCATTGCTGTGGGCTGATTTAACACAACGCTTCTCCCTCCCCTTGGTTCAAAGCACGGTTCAAAGTTCAATCCGGGATTCGCCCGGTTTCCGATTTTCCGATTTAAATTGTTCCAAAGTTTGGTTCGGCCCTTGGTTAGCTGGGCGAGGAAGAATTTATGGGTTGTGTCTAGCAGCACCCGCTCGCAGTGAAGCGGGGTCAGCTAGGGCGTACATTTGCAGCTTCGTTGCGTCCCTTATTATGTCTTCATGTGTTGCTTGTTTAAAATATCCTGATTGTACTGATGCTATCGGTAAAATTGTTTGCTTTCAATTAATCATTCGCAGATTTCATTCGTTCATACAATTTTGATCCAATTTACGTTGTGTTGTAGGACACTTGGAGTACATAAACATGCTTTTCTCGAATTATTCGATTGGTTTAAAAAAATTGTTTGGCATTTTTTTCTTTTACCTTTTTTATAATTTTTATTTTCATTTATTTGTTATTGTTTTCTTTTTTACTAAATTGACCGCTCTTTAATAATATTTTTGTTTTAATTATATTGTTTTATTTTCAAGTCGTTTGTTTTCTCTGTCTTCAGCACGTTATTTGCCTTTCTATATACTTGGTTAGATTTTCCATTTAATAGCTTATTATGTTGCTGAGATGGCATCGTTCAGTGCACTCTTAACGAAATGTTGCATATTCTTTTACCCGCATCGATTGTCAGCATCGGTTGCAGCAAGTACAATACATATTGGATGCTCCACTGCTGCGAAACGTATCAGTGTCACGATCAATTCCCACCGGATCGCCATGGTTTAGCTATTGGCATGATGCTTCTTCCGTTGCCGTTCTTCGTTAGCGCTTATTTGGTTTCTTTTTGCTTCTCTACCCTTCTCTCTTCTAGTCCCGAACAATGCAGCAACCGCGATACAGTCCGGCACCACCGCCGCCGGTTACGATACGTCCGCAGATGGCACCGAGACACCAGGCAGTACCGAACGTGAGTAAGCTTTCTCCCTACCCCACAACGGATAGTGTCATTGTGTTTTTTTTTTGGCCGTAAGCGTAAGCCATTTTCCTCGCGCCACGGACGCACACATACACCAACCGTCAATGCCGGCAAAACGTATAAAAATACGCTACTCAAATATGAAAAACTATCGCGTTGAGTATTCGTGCGGTGAAGCTTCAAGACTTCCAGACATCCAGTAACTGTCAAAATGGATTTCGCCGTCGGTGCGCTCTCGAGGGTCCGCAGCTCGCTGCTTAACTTGGTGGAAATGAGAGCAATGCATCAAACCGAACGATATGTGCTACCGTCTGCAGTCTGCATCATGCTTTGGAAAATATAGTTTTTTTTGTTGTTGATGGTGCGCTCAGTTTGTTTTAACATTCTTACGGGAAGGGAAGCGGAATGTGAAATACCGCGAGAAATTCTTTCGACAGGTATTCTTCGACATGGAAAAGTTTGAGATTCCTGGCAGGTGAACACACCCTTCCAGGTAGCGCTCGGAAGAGGGTTGGGTTTATGAGTATTTTTCTGTCACGAAATTTTTCGACCGTGTTACACTATTCGTGAGTTGTTGTGATGTTAATCGGTCACAATGTGCAAATTAGTAGCTTGGAGGCAGTGGATATATGTTACTAATTTGGGTTCTCTCTTAAATACGCAGACGGTTCTACTCATACCCATTGTCCAGTTTATATGCAGGGAAATGTAAAAAATAATTAAACTTTCTTGACATACATGTTCGGTAAAAATATCTTATAAGGTTATCGATTACAGGATTTGACCAGCGAGCTTTACTCGTACCAGCTATCTATTTCTTAGTGCGAATATCCCCCATAACCTCAATTCATTCCATTCCTTTTTAATTAGCACAAGTTCGAACACGTTGTACCGATTGTTTAGCCCATCCTCTCCCGCCTTGAAATCCAAGCCCACTTCGTTTCGCTCACTGATCCATAGCGTAAACCACCACAGCGCTGCGATAAGATCCGGGCTTATGCACATATTGCCGGGCGTAGAAGCAGCGGGCACGGTACAGCAAAACCACCCACAAAAACCGAAGCTGATTGGCTGAGGAGCGTGCAAGGAGCGTGGTTTTGTGGGTAGCAAAATTCATTACAAGCATTACACACCCGCACACGTGTACGCTCCAATGCTCTGATAATGACTTAAGCGAGTCCGTTCGTAGATAGCAATGCAGGACTGGAGGACTGCCATCTGGCATTCCCGGTGTGCGCAGAGCAGAGACATTTTCGGTCGATGGTAGACGTATGCGAATGAAGTACGTGATCGTTACCAGGATGGGCGACCGTCGTCGACTCCTTGTACGGTTCGGAATGCAACTCCGGAATGTCTCTCCTATCGGCGGTATATCGGGATGCGATCCGAACACCGAGCTGACCACACGGTCCGGTAAATGTTACCAAGCTTAAAAATGTAATGCTAGACGACAGCCGAATGTTCGAAATGGGATTTTGGAATGCCCGGCTCCAGCAGCTGGTAACCGCATGTAACGTCCCGAGTGGAAGTGTTGCTGATGCTGTAAATGCATTTCCAACCATCCAAGCAGTTCCTCCCAGGCGCACAGGTACGACGTGCCAGCGGCACATTCGGAAGCACATTCTTTTCGCATTTCCTCTTTTGGGCCCTATGCTACACTTACGCTTCGGTTTATTGCACACATATTTCCATCCGCATGTCTGGTGGTGGCGGATGGTCTGAGGTCTGATTTGAATACGCAACGGCCAGCACTGCTACCTGAAAAGCCCCATATGCCCAGACGAGGAGGAAGGAATTGGAGGGGGGAGAAGGTTCGGTTTCTAAATTTGGCGCCTTTTGTAGCCCTAGCGGCGCTCAATTGCACAACGTGACCCATGCATGCTATCGGGCAAAGTTTTTTTCCTTCATACGCTTGTTACAACAGATCGGATCGGGCGCATACCATTTCTTCCAAGACAATATCCCACTTCTCCCCATCCACCCTCTACACCCCACAAATAATCCAATACTGTACCGGAAACACGTTTTTGTTGCGGAAGCCTTTATGCATTCACGACTGACCGACGACGTGCCAGGTAGGGGCCGGTTAAAAGCTTCTGACTAATTGGTTGTAGTTCCTACCTGATAAGGTTGTGGTTGTGGGATTTATTTTTGTCCACCTGCTTTGACGTTGAGCACGCCCGGAGCGCTTCGGAACGATTTATTTTTCAATGCACCAGGAATGCATAAAAATTTTTCTTTGGGTATCATCGCCAACAGAACCGGTTGGTGCCTTCGGCTTTTGCAAGCTCCATACACGGTGAATATTCCCCAAAAACCACCACTCGAGCCGTTCGCCAATTACTTCTGAGTTACGAGAGAGTGCACGCCTCGTCTCCCATCGAGCTTTAGCGAAGGCATTATGGAACGGCGCTGTAAATGACTCTGTGGGTACGTGGTCTGGGACATAGTTGGAAGATTAGTTGAAATTATAGTAATAGAAGTATACATGACCACACCCGACACCCGTACCTACCGTGCGGGTGGATTTGGGACAAAAAGTGGTACACTTACCGCGCGCACGCCGGTCTAATCCCCGCCACTTGCTGCTAATGGCCGACCTGGCACGGTTCGGGACTTAAAATAAGCACGTTTTTGTGCAATGAATTTATTGGACATGAATTTTCGGTTGAATGGTGCACTGCTAGCGTATCGCCCTGGCGTTCGTTTATCGTGCCCCGGGTTACCATATGTGGTCCGGAAAGCTCGTTATGGCGCGGTTGGTCGGACGTTTCGATTAAACCCTGGATCGTACGGAATAGATTTGATATGATGTGTCTTTTAGGTTACTGTTTTGGAATGCATTCCGTTTGTACTTTTAATTACTGGGGACGTGTATGGGTTATGGCGATTATTGAAGTTATATTAAGTTAGAATATTATGTCATCCTCCGCTGGAGTAACAACCAGTACCGAATTGGATTTTCATTCATTCATGCATTTCTTTTTATGTAGGAACAGCACAGGCTTTATGACGACGAGTTATGGACGGATGGGGGAAATATCTTTGGCATACACGGCATCGGTCGTATCAAAGGGACTGAAATGAAATCGGGAAACGAGACCTAGTCGCGCTTGGATGCAGCAGCTGCACTACTGCTCTCCACCGAATCCACCCTCGTAACCCTTGCCGATGTTCTTGACGATAGCTTCGAAACCGTTCTTGGCATCGGCGTGGTACTTTACGACGCGCAGCGAACCGTCCGGCTCCTGCACGGTGTACTCTCCCTTCACGACATCACCGTCCCGAACTTCCCACTGGCTTTTGT
>JXWZ01012763.1:0-15237 GCA_000956215.1 Anopheles farauti No. 4
AAAAAAAAACAAACGGAATTTTATCCTTGATGTTTTAGATTGAAAATTTCGACATCATGTCTACCCATACGATCTGAATTCGGTCTGAACTGATTCAAATATGTTTGCGAAACCTTGGCCGAAAGATTAATCGTGCAGAAAATTGTCATCCAAATCGTATTTCATACTTCTCCTCTCCCCTTGCAGGACGGTTCGGTCGAGTAATTGTTATTTCGAAGGACGAACACAACAAAAACCTCTTACGAAGCGAAGTTTGGCAGGAGCTACGCCTGCTGGATGGAATAATACAGAATGCAACCGTGCAGTACGATGGGGAAACTTTTACCTACCGTGAAGCATGCGCCCGGTGGGAGAACGAATGCTTTACGAACGACATTCTTAATTTGGATAAAATCATCGATGAGGTAAACTGCGTGCGAGGCCGTACGTTTCACGAAGGGCGAAGAACAACAACTGATTAAATTGTTATTCCATTTTGAAAAACAGGTCGAAGCAGGTGAACTCAATCTAACCTTTCCGGTCATGTTCAATCCCGTTACATGGGATGCGCACGTGTTTCCCGTATTCTTCGGTGGCACAGAGGTGTCGGACGATAACCTGATCATTTCGGTACCATCACTGCAGCTGGTGTATTTTGTTACGGCCGATTCCAAGCGCCAGGATGCGCGTGGTGCGGCATGGGAAGAAGCGTTTCTGGAAGCTGTTGGTTATGCCGAGGATCACGGAGCATTTAAGTACATCTCTGTAGCGCGATTTGCCTCACGCACACTCGATCATGAGCTAGAGCGAAACACACGAACGGTAGTTCCCTACTTTAGCTCAACTTTCATTCTGATGATAGTGTTCAGGTAAGATTAAGGCAGTGGAGACATACTGTCAATGAACTGTGTCTGTGTATTAAACCATTTTCACCATTTTATCTCTCTTCGTTCCTTTCGGCCCTTCATTCGCAGCGTGGTGACATGTATGATGGGTGACGTGGTCCGATCGAAACCATGGCTCGGTTTGATGGGCAACGTGTCGGCTGTAATGGCAACCTCTGCCGCCTTTGGATTGGCCATGTACCTGGGCATCGAGTTCATCGGAATCAATTTGGCGGCACCGTTTCTTATGATTGGTAAGTCTTGCTTCATTGCTCTAATTGCACCGCACAACGGACAGGCGCCAAATTATCGGCCTGAAAACGTAATGCACTCACATCACAGCATCGCTATGCAAAGGTGTGAGCGCGTCACGTGCGGTTTACACTCGAACATATCGCAGTGGACTGCAGCGGTTGTCCCAAGACCCCCCGACGGCAACGATCATCTATTGCAAATGATGCCACCTGATGTACGTGGCGTAACTTATTCACTGCTTGGTTTTGACTTTCTTCTTCATCTTACATAATCTTGTAATGGAATTGAACAATGTGTTTTGACCCACATTTTTTTCAGACCGATTAAACTACTGGAAGAAAATAAAATTTAAGTCTTTGATAAACCGATAGTTTAACAATAGAAACTAATGTGCATTCATTAGTCATTTGTCGACCATCTTTACATTCGATAAAGATACGACCGTGGCTACTACCAATAGCATCATCTGCAACACGACATTGGATGAGCTATAAAAACCTTCCCGTAACAATGTCACCCCAGACGGCCGCAGTTTCTTGTATCTCTTTCTAGCTAACAAAGCAATGCGAATAATCATGAAGTGTGTATTGTGCTACGATCATTGAACGGCACAACAATTCTTGTGGATTATGCGTAGAATACTAATTGCAGGCTAAGTAGGCAAGTAACCGATTACAAGGTGCATCATACTAGCCTTAAATGGGATGTGTTTTTTTTCTTCACGAAAGTAATTCCACTGTAGGTTGTTGTGTAGGTGTTGGAGTACGTGTGCGTTGACTTTTGAAGTACTTCTACACCACCACCAGTTGAATATTATTTTTACCACCGATACCACCTTAAAGAAACTATACACTTGAGTACTGAAGAAACACAAGAAACACTCGTAGGAACTAATATTCGTGAATGACGAAAGACGTAAATCTGTATTTATTACAATTTCGGTCTTCGTGATTGATTAAACCGTTTTACCTTTTTGATTCTTTTAACTCAAACTCAACTCAAACCAGCCAATTATACTTACACTTTTTGCGATCTGAGATAAAATGGCGTACAGCTACCATCGAATCGCAATCAGCTACCTATTTATAGGAAAAAACAGCTGTAGAGCTGTCATGATTAATGTCTACGGACTGTGATTGTTGGTATTCTAGAGTACCTTCAACTTTCAACTTTCTCTTGTTGGTAAATATTTTTTCAATTTGTTTTAAACGATAAGCAAGTTTACTTGGAATATCTAAATCGTACAAATCTAACAAAAAGAATAATCCCATCTGACAACGATTAAGAAAGTCGCTCGGTACGCACGTCCGACTACCCGGCAACAGGAATGACAACTGGTCTAGCCGATAATCCAAAATAGAACTGGAGGCATCACCGAGGAGGTAGCAGCTTATTCCTTAACAAAAAAGAATATTCAAGTAAACACACCCGATTTAGACGAACCGGATGTAGTCTATTTACTTCATTCTTAATTGCGAAGGCATTGCACCCTCGTTCCGGTTCATCATACCCCTGATGAGCTTTGCGCTCTGTATGAAGATTAAGTAACGCATCGTCTCATAACGACCGGATTTTCACGCTCTGCAAATCGTATCAATCAAATTTTCCTATTTGCTATCACGCGTTTCGCCTTTCACTCGCGTCAGTATATTTGTGTGCATTTATTTTCGTTATCAATACACCGGGCAGTGAATGGTACCTTATTTCCTATCCTCCCAACGTCGAGGAGCTGGCAATATTTTTGGTATAATTTGGTACACTTTTTTTCTTTTGCTATGTGCAACGGAAGCGTTGCACTGCAGAAATAAAACCAAAATCCGAAGCACAAATAAAAACAAACCGTGCCGACTCTTTCGGAACACAATGCTGTGAAATGAACCGAAAAGAAACCAAGCAGCCAGCATGCCAATTAAGCATGTGAGGAAAACCCCTACGCTCATGGGTGCACGAGATCCATAGCATACAATAAAAAGGTAGGTTACGTAAGGCGTGCCGGGTTGGAGTAGAAATATGTATACAATTTCCAAACTCTATGGTATTTGCCAATGATGCCGAAAGATAAGTACTCGCGAGAGTAACGTGGTTCTCGTCTCGCGTAAATACAAAACTTCACACAGACTGTTGTTTGCTGCCCGTCTCAGGGTAGAAAGCAGCGAATCCGAGTGTGTTGGGGAATTCAGCAATCAGCCTGACCGGTGCACTCAATTGCCGGCAATTTACGGCAACCGAAGGTGCGCCGCAAACGACGATGGCAAGCATAACTGCATTTACGAAGCGCACCAAACACTTGTCTATCGGTATCTCTTTCTTTCTCTGTTCGAATAAGGAGGTTAATGTAATGGACAAATACTTAGATCACCAGTTAAAAGATTGCAAAGTTCGGACCGATTTTGGGAAAATGGCAGTCACGTGAGCGCATTAACGCACATGAAAGCTGCAAATAGACACAAATATGGCAGGTTATTGAAGAACCGTACACAACAAACCATGGGCTGAAATACATTTAATGTTGGCATCAGTAGTTTTAGGTTATTTTTGTACTTTAACTATAATATATGATATGCTTGAATTTTGCACTTTTGTGTGAGTTTTAAATTGCAGCGACATTGTCTAAACTTTTAGTTTGGTGACATTTATTCCAAAATCACGCCTTAACACAAATGCAGCACTGCGATTGTGTAGCTCTATCATGAACATGTAATCAACTATTTAGAGAACTTATCTATTGGAAATGAAAATGTGTAAATACTTTAGAGCATTTCAATAGGATGACGTATAGGTAGACGTTTTTGGAACAAAACTTTAGTTTTAGCTATGAGCTTGCTTCGATCGTAAAACAAGATGGATCCATGAGCGTCCAACCGCAGTTTGCTGCAACAAACTTTGCTCATGGCTGTACGCTTCTTCGTTTAGAACTCATCAACGTCCCATCACAGTCTACAGAAACCTATTTTACGATGCAAGTGGTAGTGAATGATGTTTCAATTACGGCAAAGGATAGGTGCTTATGTGCCGTCGCCGTGGTGACAACCGCATTGATAACATTGCTTAATAAAATCCTTTGTAAAAGCAACGCAATCACTCGGTCGCCAGCGGTATGCATTATTAGGGTTCAGTGAAATGTAGCGCCCATTTATATTACACACGATCTAGGTCACGAAGGATGATCTTTTCTTTGATATTATGCTTGATGTAAAACTTACCGCGCAGTTAAATCTAAACAACATGTGCTACAAAAATATGATACAAAACTTTTGTTCCAGAAAAGAGTTAAATAGGTGTGCGAAAGGTAATACAACAAATGTGTCAGGAGGGTTAGTCTAAATTGAACACACTGAAATTCCCCGACACAAATGAAGCGCACCATACAAAGCAAGACTCATGGATTGAACCAATTTTAAGAAGGCCAGCACCGTACGCACTTGGCGTTGTATAGTTTCGCGAGCGCGAGCGTCTTGCGTTAATTAGGCAAACCTTCAGATTCTTGCAGCAGCGCGCACTCGTGGTTTAATGTAATGTCCTTCCTCGACGATAACAGCACCGACTATTCGCAAAGGTTTTGCCGTTTATTACTGACATTCGTCGACATTCAAGCGTTACGATCTTTGGAGGCTCTTTGTTGTACGTAACATGGTCAGAGATGCTTCCGCATGATTCGTCCGATATGCTGTTCCAAAGATAGCTATTTTTACAAAGGATTCGTGCTTCGAAGGATTAATGCTTGGTAGTGTATCTAAACCATAGCAACGTTTCTATTCTGATATTTATTTGTTTGATCTAGTTTGAACATGATTTTGGCCCTGATTTGGGCCATGATTTTCGTCTTTCACATCATCATCATCATAATCATCTTTTACTGCAATGGCAAGCAATGCGGTTTTCGTGTAAAGTATTTACATTTCAACTCAATTAGATACATGACACGTGCAGCTGCAACCATGAGTACAACTAATGAGAATCGTTTCTAAACCTTGCCTGTCCTGGCGGGCGTATTTCTCAACTTCAAACCCCGGAGATAGTAATTAACTTCGCATCGACCGAGAACCTCCGGAAATATGGCAGCTCTTAGCGGGACAAGTGCACGTAAACTTATTATAAACTTATTCTCCATCCCTTGTCCACGTGTGTTAGTAGAGTCAAAAAAAAAAAAAGTGCCGTGGGTGAGTAATAAAGCGGTCGAACGGTAAATTGTATTGGTCGGGTAAAATGATGAAATTTAGCGCCCAACGCCCCAAAGTCGCTCCGGTAGGTCTCTGCATACCATTGATAACATATTTAATTTGCCGCACTGGTCTGAAAATCGATGGCCTTAAACAGAAACACACGTTCTGCCTCATCGATCAGCCGTTGCTTACAATTCATGTGAGAGGCTTAAATGAATCGGTACCGATGGACTAACGGCTAGGAACGTTTTGCAAACACCTTATCTTGGGCCAGACTTTGGCATGGCCATACACACACGAATACACACTCAGAAACACTCACAGCACACACACACACATACACAACAACAGTTCACACAAACATGCGCGTATGTTCACGCATGATTATGTCATTGCATAAAGCGTTTCTGGTAGGGAGCGCTGGCGCGATGCCATGTGTTGTCATGTGTGGGTTGTAATTATTTTGCATGAAGCTGCACGCACGTAACTGCAGCACTGAACAGTCTACCGTCGAACGATTATTAAAGTGTTTGAATTGTACGCATCCTAACCGTGCAACGACTAAAAACCAAACATGTATTTCGGTTATCGTTGTTTAAAAAAACCCTGTTTATCTCACTTTTTCTCTCTCGTTTTTCTCTCTTATACTTGCAGGTATCGGTATCGATGACACATTTGTCATGTTGGCCGCATGGCGGCGCACATCCGTGAAACTATCAGTACCAGAGCGTATGGGCCACATGATGTCCGAAGCGGCCGTATCCATCACCATCACCTCGCTGACCGACATGATCTCCTTCTGGATTGGCATCCTTAGTCCGTTCCCATCAGTGCAGATCTTCTGTGCTTACAGTGGCTTTGCCGTCTGCTTCACCTACCTCTGGCACATCACGTTCTTTGCCGGCTGCATGGCCGTATCTGGACACTGCGAGTTTAAAAATCTGCATGCCATCTTCGGATACAAAGTTCTACCGGAATCGGTGGCTATAAAAGGTGCGTGAACACAAAACACAAAACAATTATTCACTGTAACCGTTATAACTACCACGTGCACCGACCATTCTTTGCCATGCGGTATGGTATAATGAGCAAACAAATATGTCAGCAAAGATGGACGGCAGGATTGATTTTAGTTTGAGATTTCAAATGGCACGTTTATAGTAATGGATTTTAGCGTCACATAGTACGTTCGAAACGTCATATATATGCCTAGCAGCTAGGCAAATTGTTAACTTATTTGTGGCTGATAGAATCTCCACTGGGAACGATAACTGTAACGCATGCTGTATTTATCGAACATCTCGAGTGAGGAAATGATTGCGATTCAGAATTCGCTACAGATCTCAATCATTTGTTGACCGTCCAAACAACTGTTACTAGCTCGATTACGACATGATATTAGAACCGGCACGCGGAAGTACACGCGATCTAACTCTTGATTGTATTGTTTGGAAACACGAAGGAGAGTCGTCCGTAGTATTTATAAGTGCCAAATATTATTTCAGACAAATAGTAGCGTCTAGGAGTGACTGGAGATCTAGTACCACAAATTTAGAATTTGATTTGAGAACACTCTCAGCTCAGCAGGAACACTCAAAACGTCAGCTTCGACGATATCGCTCATAACTGTTCTCTACACTTCATCACCTCCACGGTATGTGATGTGTGCGCGGACTCTGGGTGAGGGAATGAAATGTGTACATCGAGTATCGATTGGACTGCGTTAGTTTTCTCACACATTTTCGTTCCACCGTCCATAGAAAGCTTATCCCGTGGCCTGCATTTGCTCTATGCACATGTACCAGGCAGCCGGTGCACATTTCTAACGGTACACGGCAGCGGTCGGACGGGATCGCTCGAGCTTCCACTGGGCGGACTACAGATACAACGGTGGCTAACACCGATGCAGCCGCAAACTATGAACGGTCGAGAATGGTTTCAAAAAATCTCTACGCTCTGTCCCACGCAAAATTTCCCTTTATCAATTTATTCCGAACCAATTTATGGTCAACCGAAGGCACCGACCGTTTCATTCCTCAAAGCCATGAATCAATCCTCAATGCCTATTTACGCCATATCTCGTGGTGTTGGTCGGTAAGCTCGGGGCTGTTTTCGAACGAACGCTGCTGAAAGACTTTACATGCTCCGCGATTTCGGGGGCGAGGGTGCGCTTTTGTGAGAGGCTTGCTGCAACGGAGAACCTTCGGAAGCATTAGAATGCACAAGCAATCCGTTTAAGCGGCACCGTCCGAGCAAACGGTAACGATTGGACCGACGAGTTCTATTAGACGACCGTGTCTAGATCAATTAGATGACCGGTTAATGATCCGGACAGGGTGGGAGCCGGTAACGAGCGCAGCCCGAGAAGTGACGGTTGAAAGCGCGATAAGCATCTAGTCGGTGAAAAGCAGCCCACAACTATTTTAAACACCACCTAAGGAGCGTTGCTCGTTGCTTGCGATTGAGGGAAAGATTTGTGGGCCAACTGCCACTGCCTTCCATTCCAGCTCAACAGCTAGCTAGTCGAAAAAAGATGCTTTCGATGGATGCAAACCGCTTTCGTTAGGTTGTCGTGTAGCGTGTTGCCTCCGCATGCAACAACCACAGGGTATGCTTCCACCAAACGCTTAGATCAGTTCCGTCAACCTCAAATGCATAGGGCTGGACCGGCATGTGGTTGACGGAATGCGCTACTTTGAAGTGGAGCGTTAGATATAGAGGAGCGTGCAATCATTTGCCATTGGCACGGCAACCAATACAATCGTTGGATGCGATAAAGAAGCAAGTCTTCTTATGAATGAAAACTTAATAACAAATATTGCTGGGTTTAAGGAGTTTTAATACATAAAAGTATTAACACCTAAACAATTGTGACACAATACTCTCCCGGACGACTTTCGTTGTTCATTCGACAGACAAAAGCCAACGATATAGGTAAAAGTAAACCTGGTTTCGTAAAATAGAATCGTTGAAGTTGTCGAATAAATTTTAACCAGCGCTCTTGAAATATACTGCCCAATCCACAAACGGGTCAAAATCTCTCCCGTTTCAAGAGTTCCTCCACTGTTGCACCGATATCTGGTAGAGGCTGAGTTTTTGAGGTCATCATTGCATAACAACCCACCCCTTTCTTTTATTTTGTTTTCTTTCGGAAGGAAAGAGAAACGAACCATCGGCGCCTTTCGAATCAATACACTCACAGAAGCTGCCCGGCAGGAAAATCCCATGTAACGGCCCCCAGCTCGTGGCCTCGTGGTGATGAGTTCATCAGGCAAAGAGGCTGTACCTGCGAAGGTTTGAATTAAGTCCACCTGACGTGTTATGCGTTGCAGACATGCTTCGTCGACGAATCGTCTTTCGGCACAGGGAAGACCTTGCACGTGACAATGGAAATTTAAAATGGAAAATTAGCTGTGACGAATCGTTGAAGCTAATAAGAGTAAAAAATAATAGCCTTCCAAAAATAATGTCCCATTTTTTAAAACGAGAGTTTCATTCGTTTTATAATTACTCCAGGAAAAATATACGATGTTAAATTAATATACCACTCGTACTAGCTTTCAATATGCCGATGATAATGAAGATTTTTTTTAAATTGTAATCTACAAATTATTGGGCTCATTTCAAGGTAACTAATTTCCTCTAATGAGTTACATGTATAATCCCACACAACAAAAAATGTGCACATAACACAAAACATAAAATACATACGGTTTGGTTGTCACATTACATAAATTGTATAACCATTAATTTATCCTTGATTTCGGTTTTCGCATGAGTGCATGACTAAGAGAAACCCGATGCGTTATGACTTGCACCAAAGCACAATATGATCGGGAATCCTTCACCTTCATCCACACGCACACCGTTAGCTTACCACGTGTACATACTGCAGGCTAAACATGTACAAAAACACTCCACTGCCCTCGATTTCACGCTACAGCTCGCTGTCCGCTCGCCACGGATCGATGATCGATGAGGTAGCAGTTGAAGAAGCACAGCAGCTGGCTGCTCGAAACATACCTGCATGTGCGTGTGCATCACCAATTTGGGGTCAGTCAACTACGGTCCCTTCCTTTCCCTCATTTCATTGCGCACATGCTGCAACGTACAAACTATCGACTATATGTGTGGCGTCCTTGCGTCTGAATAAACGGTCAGCTGAGTTGTCATAGAACATGATATGTTCAATGCACAACCACCCGGTGTCTACCATTTGATATCGGTTAGCACGCCTAATAGGACTTTATGGGTAGCAAAAGGTCGCAGATTGAGGAAGCAAACCGGCGAAGGAAATCAAGCTCGGAGGAAAGCTTCCACCAGTAGCGCTTTAGATTGTAGCTACCGTACTTTGCCCTGCGTCGCTTCCGGAAGCGAATATCCAAATACTCGTTTCTAATCGTTGGTGATAACACAGTGTTAAGTGGAATCGCACAAGGTCCACATCCCGTGCGGGTAGAGTGTACAGTCAAGCGCAAACGAAAGCAAAACATACTTCAATTATCCAACATCGCGAGGAGAAGCGACGAGAAACCTTAAACGATACCGTACGAAAGATCACACCGTAAGAAACTAGACTGGTATGTTCGAGAATTAGATCCGACTTCATATTGCCGCACACACGTGAATGATCATGCCTTGCGACAATGCAGCGTATACACTCGCCTGTGATCCTCTGTTGGATCCGCCAGCAGCAGCGGTAGTAGCATACACGAACAAACGGAAGCGAATCATTTAGGTGAATAAATCAGATTATTTACGATACGTCGCGACGACATTGCGACTAACTCAGTCTAGCACAAGCTTCAATGCATCCCGAGCGCGTCCATCCATAGAACGCGGCTTCAAACAAATGAGCGAAGCGCGACACTGATATTTTTGATCCCCTTCATCCGTACGGTGCACTCTTGCTCTCGTGTTGATTCATCGGTGAAGCAGCTGGAAACGAAACTGAGGAAGATACCGTTACAAGGGCCATCGCTAAAATACGCCTGTCTAGAACCGTTTCGCCTCAATGCGCAACATGTAATAATCCAATAAACATGATAATTAGTTTAAACGAGTCGCCGGCACATGATCCGTCCACTGATAAGCTCAACGATCTCGGCAAACTTGATAGCCCGATCATCTGTTCAGAAGAAATGGCAAGATTGCCACTGCAGAAGCGAATGAGCCTGTTCTTCGTGGAAGCATGATGCGATATGGTTTTTGCTTCCTGGAGTAGGAATGACATTGGTTAGAACACAGCCGAGGGTAGCTGTGTTTATAAAATTTAAAAACGATTCTAATGTTTTAAAGGTTTAAAAATATACATACGGTAACACCGACAGTTTTCTTCATCATCAGTCAATACATAAACTTTATACATACAAAAAGAGTAATTTGTTATTTGCAGTCATGCAGTAGAGTGCCATAAATGGGATCATATTTCAGTGTTTCTGTGTCCCATCTGTTTGTAACATTTGTACTTAAACTAAATGGAACTAAAAACTGGTAACTACTGTGTTGGATAGTATTCAATCTTTTTTCTCGCGAGCAGGACAAATATGAGAATTACGCATCGACAAAGTTAAACAAAACATTGAGTATGTATTCACCAGAAAGCTAAAAGTACCAGTTACGAAACAGTCGCCGTGTTTACCGTTCCCTGTTTCTTCGAATGTATGTTGCTTTTTGGTCGTATTTGTCATTTGTCTTCATCCTGCATACAACATACGTTGCTGAAAGCAATCAGCGATGATCGAAGTAAAGCCATGGTTGCTATAACTTGGCTTTAGTTCGGTTGCTTTTCGAGTAAAGATAGTTGCTATAACTGACGCGTTTCAAGCTCTCTCGTTGGCTGTAAGAAACTGGAATGCTGATTATTGCTTACTCAGGAGAGGGTTTAAAGCTGCCGTACGGTAGGATCGGGATCGAAGAGGCGTAACCGTAGATGACCATAGTCTATGTACCAAAAAAAAAAAACCATACTAGTAATCAATAGTTATCGTAGCTATCTAAATTACCGTTTTTGTCTGTCTGATCTCAGCTGTACGCTTTCTGTGTGTCATGTGAAGAGTTAGTTTCCTTTTTCTACTCATATTTTATTGTAGTCAAAACCTGTGCTCAACTGCGTGTATACACCACTAGCGTCAGTAGGCCATGCTTTGATGGTACTGATGAAACCATTCGTTATATAACACTGTTTGACACTACGAGAAGATGTAACCAACGGTGCCAGATACTTCGAACAATGAAACGACTTCATCAGGATCATACAGTGTTTTCATTACTGGACCAGTGGGTCAAGTATAACGTTTTGGGTGTGAACCGAGACACGCGCAAAAATACCGGCTTCTCCCAAACATCTCTCCGGGACAACAAGACGGATCATGCCACATCACCCGTACAAACATTTGCTATCTGCGTCCTCTGTACGCAGCGTTTTTAGGTACGTTTCGCGTTTTTCAGCTGTTGGCTGTGTGTTCAGACTTAGTGCACTTGTATAACAGCAAAGGTTGTAAATTTATCGAATGATTCGTTCAATTCGTTGGTGCACAATCTTACCCAACGCAATTACCACACCACACCGTGGTGCGATTATGCGTCCCAATCAAGCAACGCGCGTGCACTCAGAGTTTGGACTGTAAAAAAAAAACACTATTTACACGAAACATCAAGCTACCCGAAATTTCGCTCGTAGCAGTTTTATGCGTGATTTGACGGTTATTCATTACTGTCACCAATGAAACGGCAATCTAGTAGGCCGGTTACGGGTACGATTTGTTCAATAGCCATTTCGAGTACAATAGTAAAGCGGAAAAGAGCCTCCGTTTTCGATTACTACTGTTTTGACGAAAAAATAAGACATAGCTTACTTTCAATAGAAATCTCCGAAGCAATGTGTTCCACTGGAAACAAGTTTATCCGTTAGGCAGATGTTTACTACCACGTGCTGTTGTTGTATGACCAGTTGCCACTGATCGGGGCCCCAACCTTTACATAACATTCTATAAAGCCAAACAAAGTGAATCTCCAAATTGGTTAGTATTACAACTAATACAACGACTGTCTCCGTTTTTGGGACGGGTTTGGACCACGATAGCAAACCCATACAAGACGCCGGTTCACTACACCGCACGAACTGTGAACGCCTCATTACATCATTCTGAGGTCTACGATCGCCAGATTCGCCTTGCTTCAGCGTGCAAAAGCATATCCACATAGCATGGCACACGATCATTCCCAGCAGTTACCGAACTAGTCTTCAGCAAGTTCGACCGTAAGGCTCGCCAAATCTCAGACCTGCGTTAGCAATGACGCACAGCGCCACTGCTCAGCTGTGTCTAGACCATAAACAGAACAGGTGCGCAATGTGCAGAATCAAAGCAATGTTAGCTCGTACCCGATCGGTCGACGTACGTACCAGTGCAAGTTTTCATACCGAATGGTTCACGGTGTGTGACATACACGCACGGGGCGACCGCCGTCGGTGCTTGTGTTTTGACGACACTCGGAGCTGCTTGAAGCACTTTAGAACACGACGCTTGCGTTTGCTAACGGATGAACATTAACCGGATGGCCGATAACCTTCCAGCCGGAGAACCTCCGGGGTTGGAAGTTGCTATGCAACGCGTGCCATTTCGCCATCGCTGCTGGGGCAATTCGCAGACCGGTGCTGAGCACTGGGTGGATTCATGCTTTCGCAAATAAACTGTCACCGCTCGTAGCAACGGTCGAGGCCAAACATCGGTCCGGTTTTTATTGCAGCACTGTGCCATTGGTCGTTGTAACTGGTTACTAATTATCCTTTAACGTGCTCCACCTTCGTATGAGCAACGAGTGCCTAAACTGTAATGACTGTTAAAAAGTTCATTGGAAAATGTGGCTGTGGCTAAAGTTCATTTGTAATATTTCATCGTTTCCGTAGATGGAGACAGCACACGGAGAACTTATACCATTGTAATTGTAACTAATGCCGTCAATCGCCTCGTTAGGAACGACAGTCATGTAAATGCTATTTGTTACATAAGGCATTGGTTAGGTTATCTTTGGAGTTTTCTTTTTGTTTGGTGCTTATTTCATCATTTCCGATCCCAACACTAAACTCCTGAGGCGGTGTCGTGCGTTAATTTTGGCAGTTATTTTAATTCGATGGTAGCCTTTTCCAGGTTTTCCGGATTGAATAACCATGCCTGCGACAGGGCAAACCGTGAAATGTAGGTTATAGCGAACAAACTTTTGTTTTTTTTTTTTATTTCTCGGTTTCCTTGGACAACACGATCTGTTTCGGATCAGGAAGCAGTTAGTTCCGCTAATTTCGACGTGATGATACTTCACTAACCGTAACAGGGCGAAACTAGCCCGAACTGAGTGATGTTATTAAGTGAAACTTCTCTTTCATTTAAAAAAAATCCAATTCCCCAACCGAATTATTCTGCGGATAAGTATGCCATTTGAGTTCCATAAAATGGATAATCTAAGATGGTTTTACAATCCGTGACGTGTGAAAGTTTGGTGCACATCTGTGACCAGACGCATGAAATATTAATGATGAACTTTCTACGAACGAAGTGGCGTAGCGGTTGACCTTTCGATTACTTTATCGTTCACGATCCCCTTGGTTAAAGCCCCCCGTAGCTGGAATGGTATCTAAGCTTAATACTGGTCAATAACCATCTTCATATTGCTGACTTGATAGGACGGATCCGCTTTTGGCCAAATATCCCACCCAACCACAACAAAGCGGTAGTGAAAAATTGCACACTCGGAATGGCAAACCGGAACCGGTCGTCTGCTCGGACGTTGTCCGGTCGCTCTCATAGTAGGGTATGTCCGACTCCTATAATGGTCAATCGTACAGCGAACGGGTTCTTTCACAATTCACGTATGTCTTCCCGGCACGACATGGTACACCAGTGTGTAAGTGTGTGCAGTATAAAGCTTAATAATAACACATCGCGATCCAATATCCGTACGTATCGCGGGCACGCTATTAATTCATTGACGACGGATCCGACGTGAGCCTGAGGATGGTAGATTCATTCATGCACAAATCGGAAGCAAAATGCTTCTCGGATCATGTTTGTTCACGTCCGGACTGCCATGATGTGCACGCTACATACCGTTTCTTTACTGGTAGACCACATTTTCGTTCCATGATGCAGTGAGCCATGCAGGAAATTGTCAACATCCCTCAAAAATGGCACCGGCAATCCAGTCGTATTATCACCGCATGGACATTTCTGGTACGGTCATTTCAGCGCTGATGAGTTGTAAACCGTTGTTGGTGGTGTTTCTGTTGTCGACGGAGATGGTGATGATGATGCGAATAGTTTGGCATATTTGGTACGACTTCCAAGTGAGTTGTTTCATAGTGTACGCGCAGCATAGGTGCAATAACTCATAAAATTGGTTATGGTTGGTTTTTCGACATCGTAACAGACAAGTCACGGTTTTCTCGGAGTGTTTGAAGGGGTTCCACTTCCATCCGATGGTGGAATAACTTGTGTACTGCTTTTAGTGCGACCCGATACTTCTTTTTTAAGATGATTCTTAGAGAAAGGTTAAAACATTTGCAATCTTAACAATGTTTGTATATAGATACTTATCGTTCTAAAGAATTCATATGATGCTGTCTACATCGGTTGTGTACACAAGTTGGTTATAAAAAAAAATGTTTCAAATTAAAATGAAAACAAATTTCTCATTTTCAAAGTGGTATACAGACCTCTGTGATAGACCTTTTTGTAGGTATAAAAATGTCAGTTATACGCTGGATTGTAAATATAACAAAATCCACGAACCGCTACATTCTACGGACGCATTTGAAGTCATTCAATAATTACGAGAAGAGCTATGATAACTTCTTTCAATTGCATTGATACGAAAGCATAACAAGACACATCCAACAAAACGCTCTGGGCGATAGTGCCGCAGGTATTGCGAATGATATCTTTCCCGCGTGACGTGACACC
>JXWZ01012766.1:0-14726 GCA_000956215.1 Anopheles farauti No. 4
ACCTAAACGCTTCATGATTTATCGCTTGCACTGTTTGTTCTGTTACAAATTGGTTTAATTCAATTATTGAAAGCACTATGTTCAGTGAGTCCCGTTTAAATTGATCCTTTTACTCATTTGACAAAAAAGTAAGCATAAAAATAAAAAATATGTAACTTTTTACACAGGTTTTAGTACAAGTTTTAGTACAAGCCAAATTAATTCTTTTTTAAGCGAATTTTGTTACAAATTAAACATTTTATTCAAATAAGAGAACTACAAATATTTTATACACTTTTGCCCATACATTTTTGAATCGATTTTTATTAAGATATATTTATCCTGGAATTTCCAACGCGTGCCCAATCAGCATCATTGTGCGCTTAAATTATGCTTAATTCAATTAGTATAAAGACCAACCATATCTCGATTGTCACGCTTTTCAACCATCATCAAACGAATGTTCTCACTCTCGGACGCTAATTAATCCGTCCAATCGTAGGATGATGAGTCCACAGTCGTCCAAAGACCGACTACCCGTACCGAAACGTACAACTCATAACACATCAACAGTTGTAGCAGCTTGTTTTCTTTCATTTTTTTTTGCGACTGAAGCTGCTGGGCAGCTTCACGAGCCAATTTCATCGCCCAGCATCAGACGGCTGGGAGAAAATTGATGAGTCGAACAGACGGACAGCTAGGGTGAAAACACATCCTCCCGTCCGGTTAGGAAAATGACCGACGGCATCCGGTGCAAGATTCGGGAATGGTTTCTCCTTTTACCTTGCTTCGCCCTTTTTTTTTTGTTTTCGCAAATTAACCTTTCGGGTTATCCTTTGACTTTGACTCCACGAGACATGGCGACCATGTGATGACCCCCGTCGGCGGGTCTTATTAGGATCTCGTCTACAAAGACACAGACACACGGCAAAAGCGTGACACAACTGGCGACAATGGGCATCCACCATCCCGGAGGCGAAGGATCCCGTAACCGACAGCGTTTTTCTGTAAGCGTAGGATTGTAATTAAAAGTTCGTCCTGCCTTTACATCCTCCCCCGTTCGGGGGCAGTAAAAAAAAACGCCGAGCCGTTCCAGGTTCGTTCGAACGTTCGCCAAACCCTACTTTTTTTGGGAGGGGTGGGCACAAATTCGAAACGAGACGAACTTTAACCTTGCAATCCGGTTCGCCCCGTTCGCGCCATAGGTGGTGGAACATTTGTTCGAAACATGTTACACAAAATCCAACCGTAAATGGATGTCCGTCCGTCCGTCCGGCTGGCTGGCTGCCGTTCGGCGTTCTTTTATTTGCAGAGTGAGAACGAGTGAGGGTGGATATATTGAAAAGAATAAATTTTCGTGTGCCGGAAATCCCGTGCATGGTGTAAGGGGACGCCGCCCGCCGGATGTCACGCGGGTGCAGATAGCTCCGGTCGGAACGGTCGAGCCGGTTCGAACGAACAGCGCTCAATAGACCGACGTAAACGAGTCTGTCCCCGTAATTTAGCTTTTCCTCCAGGTCCGCTCCATGCCTTCGATGAACGGATCCGTTTTTATTCCGTCTGATTACAGGATACCAACCGAGCCTCCCGAAACTCGGTCAGCAGAAAATATAGGTTTTAATTAGTCCTGGTGCATTCTCACCGTCCCATCCCGCACATGTGGTGTTGTAAAAGTTTTCTCTTTTCTCAAAAATAACACCCAAAAAAGAAAAGAGAGATGAAAATTTGGCCATTCGATAATGGTGCGCCGAGTTTCGGTTGGGGTACACAAAAGCGCATCGGTCTGTGTAAAAGAATAAAACCCGGGAGCAACGGCAGCAGTGCATTGGTTTTAATTAACGATCTGGATGTCATGAGTTGCACGGTTGAGGGTGTTCCCAATACCCGGGATGAAATTTAATCACCCTTTCGTGAGGAGCATGGTACGCATCAAACCAGCCTGTACCCTCCTGGGCAGTGGGTTAAAATTGGGCTAGAATCTATGCAAAATCCAAGATGGGTACTTACCAGATGTAAGAAACAACTACAAAATCCTACCCTGTTAGTTTCTAACAGAAAGTTAAACGTAGCCTGGCTAGGCCAGCAGGTACCAAATTTTACCTTAAACTTCTTCACCATTACTCTGTATAAAATACGTCTAAACGAATGTTTCACGGTCAGTTTGTCTGGAAGCGTTTCGAAGCCAAGATGAGGCTGGTTACTGTCGGCTGGTTGTGGTGTTTGTTGACCGCCTGTTCCACCCTCGATGGGTATGTTCTAACGCGCCGGAAACGAGAAGTGCTCATACAACCGATCGATTCCGGTGAAAGTGATCTTGAGAATGCGTTCTACGAGGTGAGCCAAGCGCAGGATCTGGATGAAGAGCGAACGCTGCTGTCACGGTTGCATGAAGAGAAGAAAGTGTTGCTGGAGCTTTACTACCTCGCCAAGGTACTGCGTGCCTATCGGCGCCCCGGGGCTTACGGAAGTCCACTCTTCCGGAGTGCGATCGAGCGGATAACAAACGGTGAACTGCTGGAGCAACTCGAACGTAAACTACGCCGCGAGAATGGTTTCGAAGTTCTCGCTCGCATCGGTACCGACGGAACCGTGCCCGATCCGTTGCAAGTTCAGCTGGCGAACGACTACCGGCTGCTCGCTCCGATCGTCGTGCGCACATTGCGAAAGGTTTTGGGTTTGAAGCACGGTGCCGGTGGTTTGGATTTGAACGATCGGGAGGACGTGGTCGGAGGGTTGCTGCGCGATCAACAGCGAGAGTGGGAAAGTTTGCAGGGTGCGGTAAAAGATCTGGAAGACGCCGATGCCATTGTGATCCGGCCGGCGATCCCGCCGAAGGTGTACTCCGAGGAGAGCGAACTGGACGTGTACCATCCGGCACCGGATGGGATTGAAAGCAACGATCTTCAGCAAGGTTACCAGTGGGCTGATGTAAAGGAACCAGCGTCGGTGTTGGAAACGACGGCACCGGTACAATGGGAATCTGCTCCACCGCCAACGTTTGACACCGAGACGTATCACAATCTGTTCCCCGGGTATAAGCCATCGTCAACGCTGTGGGCCACTGCTAATGGGCAAACGGAGCAGCAGGAGGAAGATAGTCCAGTGGAACATGGAACGAATGAGCGGGATGAAGACGAACCAATTTATGTGATCGACGATCAGGAAGAGAAGCTGAAAGATTCCGTGGGGACGGCTTCAAATCATTGGGGATCTCATCCGCAAGCGTTTGACTCGGAGACGTATCACAATCTGTTCCCCGGGTACAAGCCATCGTCGACGCTGTGGGCAGGAGCTAGTGGTCAGGCTGGAGAGGAGGATACAGAAAGTGCACTGGAGGACACGGAGCTGACGGATGACGACGAACCGGTAAATTTGATCGACGATCGAGATGAGTTGGTCCCTGAGCAGCTGCAGGAGGAGTTTAATCCGATCCCGGAGGATATGGTGTTTGAATCGTTACAATTGGAACCCGCGGTGGATGGTGGCGAGTCGGAAGTGGATCCGAAGGCTGAAACCAACGTTGATGAGATCCCAGAAGATATGGTTATCGGCCAGTTTGTGGATGACCATGAAGAGTCCGCGGTAACGGAACAACCCACGGCCGAGCTGGATGTTGTCCCATCCCCAGAAGATGCAGTTTTTGAAGCGCTTACGGATAACAGCGAAGCTGGTGTCACCGGTGGCTCAACCGGCACGGAAGCACCTTGGGCCGAGGTGGATGAGGCGGGCACATCGAACGATCCGAGCGAGAACATCCCGGAGGATATGGTGCTTGGGGCATTGGTAGCTACGACCGAACCACCGCCTTACGTTTTTTCATCCGATCTGTACGCCAAATCGCCTTTGGACGTGGAACTCGAGGTGGAAGGACGCAAGAACAGTAACCGAAGACGACAGCAACTGCTCCAGCAGCAACTTCAGCAACCGCAATACTACCGACCGCAGCAGCAATCGGCTCCTCCGGTGGTGATCATCCAGCAAACGACCACAACGGAAGACAAGATTGTGTCACCTTCGGCCAACCTGCTCGACGACCGGGTGGAACAGGCTGCCCGGGAGCTGATCGCGATCGAGCTGGACAAGTTTCTGCTGCTGTTAGAGGACGTGTCCGGATTGCGGGGCGTTGCCGACGAGTTCGACCGGGCCGACCGGACGCGCATGATCGGTTGGGTGAACGAAGGCTTCTCACCCGCGATCGGGCTCGATCAGCGCGATCTCATCAAGGCGATGTTCAAGCTGCTCAACACGAAGGAGCTAAGCCGCGGCCGGTTGGACATTCTCGGTGCGTTGGAGTTTTTGCAGGCGCAGCTAGAAAGTCAGGCGCGTGACGGCAACCAGGAGGTGGAGGTGGAGGAGGACACCCCGAAGGAAGATGACTACTTCGCTCGGTTCTATGGAGCTGTCGATGGGAATGAGGAAGAGCAGGAGCAGGAGCAGGAGCAGTTGAATGCTACACGGGAACTTCGTGAAGAGGCGGAAAGTGATTTGAAAAGTGAAATCAAAGGAAATGACGCCTCCGACCGGTGATGACGATGATCTGCGGAAGGAATCGGTGCTACGATTGCCGACGGTAAGACGCAATTTCTGGAAGTGGGTTGGAACGCTGGTGGGCAAAGTGTTTGAGTCTTGAAGCGATCAATATGATATGTACATATTAGACAAAAAATATAAAAAGTAGCTTGTAATAAAAAGAAGCCTTGACGAGACATGTAAAGGTAAAGATGGGGTTGAGTTTACTACCGGGATACGGGTAGGTAAAAGGATAGAAAAAAAAACAAAATCTGCTTTTTCCCGTTGACAATCGCGCAGTCTTGCCTCAGCGTTCAATATGAGAAGATCGTTTTTTGCCGTAGTTGTTGCGATTGGGTGCGTTTCTGTGCATACCTCGCCCATCGTCGGGTACATCGTTTCGACTCCCAAAGCAATCGGTCCTCTTCTAAGTGACGTCCAAAATGCCGGGTACTACGAGCACGCTGCAAAAAGATCGCTCCTTACCAAGCGACAAGAAACGCGCGTCCTGCGGGAGCTTTACTACCTCGCGAAAGTTCTACGCGCTTTTCGTCTTCTCGGGTCATTCGCGAGTCCACTGTTCAAGGGTATCATCGAGCGCATCACGAACGAGGAACTGATGGGTCGACTAGAACGGATGCTACACGGTGCGGACGGTTTCGAGGTGATTCGGCGCATCGGAATGGAAGGTACGGCCGTTGACCGGATGCAGATTGCGCTGGCGAACGACTATCGACTGCTGGCGCCCGTTGTGCTTCGGATACTGCGACGGCTTTCGGCGTTGCGGACGATTCCGGCCGATGATGGTGTGTTGATCGGGCAGCTTGAGGAGGAACTACTAGCGCACGTCCAAGCGATGGCCGACAATGAGGATGACGATGAATCGCTCCGAGAGGCAGAGGATCGCATCCACTTTGACGACTTCGACTCCGAGTGGACGCTGGAAGAGGATGCCGGAAGAAGCGTCGCAACGTCGGGGCAGGTGGTAGTACCTGACGCCATTTCCGAACTAATCCACTCCGAGTTGGACAAGTTCCTCGGGATCGTTGAGCAGCTTTCGGGCATTAGTGGCATCGCGGATGAGTTTGATCGGGACGATCGAAAGCGCATGGCGGATGACGTCCGGCAACGCTACGACCCGTCGGTTGGACTCGATCAACGATTCTTCGTCGGCGCGGTTAAGCAGCTGCTGACTGGGAAGGATCTGTACGAGGGCAGATTCGAACTGCTCGAAGCGCTCGATTACTTCAAGTCACAGTTGGATGGGCTGGAAGAGAGCGAACCGGAAGATTATGAGAATTTTGAGTTAGACCACCTACAAGCCTAGCGAGTAAGCAGTTGTTCAATAAAAATACCCCCCCAAAAAAACATCCCTCCGAAAATGTTTATTTCGTTTTTTTTATTAATAATGTCATAAGAAAGACCTTTTATCGGTGTGCTTCTTCCCTCTGCCACCCCGCACAGAGAAACACTACGGTTGTTATAAGGCGGGCATTTTCTTTGCCCTCGCCATCATCGTCCTGCTGCTGGTCGGCTGTCTGCCCGTCTTTCTGCTCACCACCAACAACAATCTCATCCTGCTTATCCTGCTCGTCACGCTGCTCCTCATCGGTCTCGCCACCTTCATCTACTTCCGCTGGCAGCGCAATCGAGCACTCGCGATGCGGCGCACGTACGAGCAGCAAAAGTTTACGCTGACACGCGTCCATCATCCTGCCACGGTCGGTTGCCCACCAGAGGGCGCCACGACCGTTGGAGTGAAACACATCACCACAGCAACCACAGCCACCGCCGGCTACTCTTCGCCAACGATGGCGGCGACAGCGTACGGCCAGGTAAGGTGTACCAAACCCACAGTAGGCGGTGGGTGATAAATTGTATTCCAAATAATTAACCTAATTAACGTGTGCACACAGAATGGCGGAGCGGTCGCAGCCGGACTGCTGGGCGCGGGGCCCACCAAAGCCGACCCGAGTGAGGCAAGCACGGTGAAGGTCCAAAGTGTGACGAAAAGCCCACCGCGATATTCATTCATCTGAACAAAACCGGTATCGCATAATGTTTGATAAATGTGCAGAATGTGTGGTTACCAATTTCACAGGCGCTCTCTTTCTCTCTCTGTGTGTTTTTTTTTAATTATATGATTCGTTTTATGTTTTTCAACAAGCGAAAAAAAACACTTTAATTGTTTGTCAATAATTTCGTCGAACCACGGGCGTAATTCGCGGTAATCACACCTCGCGCGCGATAGTGTGCTTGTGTGTGTGTGTGCAAAAAAATAGTTCAAATGGTTTTTAGTACACCGCCGCTGCCCCGTACTGTGTTAGGACCGGTTTGTTCGTTTTTAACTTTATTTAATTTATTGCCCAACCAATTGCATTTGTGTGCGAACGGCGGCATCCTCTTTGACTGTTTCTTTTTGATCGATTGATTAGGCTGGGAACGTTTAGGTAACGGCAAGCTACCACCACCGGTGTGCTGCTATACGGAAGTCTAGATTGTTATTTGGTTGTTATTGTTAGGTTCGGCAACGACAGGGAGAAATATTGGTATCGTAAAATGTATTTATGCATAAATTTTTTATTATAAAACATTCGAATTTGTGTATTTTACTGTTTAAAGCATCGTGTTATTAAGCACAATTTCGAAAGAACTTTCATGATCAAAGTAGGCTGTAATGTACGAGTGTAATAATAGACGAGATCGATGAAATGGGAATATTCGAATAACCTTCTCTCGTTTTCATGTTTCTCAGTTTAAAAGAATTAATTAGACTAAGGTCTCTGTAGCTAAATTTAAATGAGAAAAATAGTGAAATAATATTGCTATAATATTATTGCCAAATATTTCTTATTTTCGCCACCCACCAAGAGATGGCGCTTGGCGTCAATCAACGTTTCAGATGCTTTTCTTGTCAATATTCAATCGTTTTGATCGTAGTAAATTATTCGCCATAAATTACTCGTGAATCACTTCCGACGATCGCCGTATGCTTAATTCTCAGGGAAACCATAATCACCTTTCAAGCCCTCTAGCCCCTGCCGAATCCAACCATCATACACACCCACATCCGTGCAGGTGATCGGGCCTGACCCGCACGTCCGCAACCCATACGATACGACCCCAACCAACCAGTCCATCCCATCAAGCGTCCCAACGACCGGACCGCCGGAGTCACCCTGACAGGCGGTCGCACCCGGACTTCCAACACAGAACGTACCCTCGGATGGACTTTCCCGGCAGGCGGTCGGTGGCCGGAAGCTACAGAACACCACCTGCAACACCTCCGGCAGCGTATCGTCTCGATCAATCTTCCCGAAGCCCATCACATCGGTCGTGAGTGGTTGCTCGTGGTCGGATGGTAGCAAGCTGATCGTTGCCACGGTAACACCATCCAGCAGGAAGGGTTCTTCGACCAGTGCCAGCGCGATATCGTACGGTCCGGTTTTTCCGTCCTGCACGTACCGTTCGTGTGTCACCGTACGTACGATGGGTCTCCGTTGTCCGAGCGTCTCCGAACCGCGATAGATCGTGCCGGCTTGGGCTTGCAGCAGCAACCGTGAACCAAACTCATCGCCGGTACAATGAGCGGCCGTCAGTATGCAGCTGGGAGTGAGCAACGAACCACCGCAGTGATGCACATAATTCACCACCATAAACTGCTGCAACTGCACCATATAAGGATACCGGCGACCCGTCGCATTGCCTCCGAGGCCGAGTTCCGAATCGATGTCTGAAAATACGAACAAAGCTGGGGCTTAGCAAGGGACCGAAGGCGAGTGGAATCGTATCATTACAGATACACTTCACCAGCGGAAGCAGCAGCAATGGGAGAAGCGCTTGAAACATACTGAAAACGCAACGAGCGGTAAAGCCGCGAAGCCCTTTTTATAAAAGCTTTCCATCCCTCGCACACCATCTGTGTTCTCAAAACATCCCGAAATTAATACACAACACTATTAGGCGCGTTTTCCTTTGTTTTTTTTACGTTTACTGCTCATTTACTTTATTAGCCGGCTTGCACAGGCTGGCCGGCTGGCTGGCGGCTAGCGCTCTTTCATCTCTACCGGTACTGTGGGTATCGCGTTTGTTTTTCTACATATTTTTTTTAAAATTATTGTACGCCACACACCGTCCACCGTACGGCGGTTACTTGCTTCCGCTCCAATCCTTTACATGCTCTTCCGAGCGTCCGTGGCCCACTCTAACGAGGGAAAGAGATTTGAAGGGGAATGGTGTAATGGCTAAGTCATATATTTAGTATGGGACTTCTTCGATCCACGCCACGCAATATGACAAACGGACATACATCGGTTTAGTTCTTTCGCATTTACTTACTGCTTCTCACACACTGGTTGTTTTATAAACGTTTTCTCTCTCTTTCTCTCAGATCATTCATCGTGTTGCTCGCTCGTGTTTCGTTCAAGCTGTTTTTTGTTTTGTTTTTGTTTGTTCACATTTGATTTCTACTTTATTGGCGAATCCTACCGGCGAACTTGTTCCACCTGACTCCGTTTCTTAGCAAGCTAATCTTTAACCCATTCGTACGGCGACTACTACTTCTTACACTGCTGCCACTTATCGTTATTTCACTACATAGTACGACGACTACGGCGGCGGCTTCGGGGTATTTATTTCCCCTCCCCTCGCTCCTCGCGTTCTGTATCGTCTACTAGGTTTGATTTCTTACACTGTTTGTATGCACAAAAACAAAAAAAAAAATAACCACATACACATACATACATACACGCACCCACACATACCCACATGCCGATGTCGATAACAAAAGCCCGGTGAAAATAAAAATGAGTGAATGACAGCACATCCACCGATTATCGTAACTATCATGCATACTTCGATAGCATTTGCAGAGAGAAACGAACGTAAAGGGGGCGAAGGGTGTTCGTCCTTTCAAATTTGGCCAATGCGCGCAATACCCTTTTGGAATAAGGAATCGAACAGTTGATGTTCGAGAATTAGCGGTCTTCGTGCAGCTGCCATCTGTTAGAGATGAAATATTTCATCCGAGCATGAAATTGAGTGTAGGATGGAAATATTTCAGCGAACACTTTCACCGAGCGTTTCATTTGCTAATCGCAACACCGGGAAGGGGGATGGTGGCCTCCAGACACAGTACACGGAATCGTACAAAAGCTTTCGTCACTACAATTACAATTATCTAAATAACAAATAAACGAACACAACCCCCTCCATCCCTCCCTCACGATCACTCCTCGCATAAAAACGAAAACAAACGAACAAAAACAATTCAACGAACTCTCTCTCTCGCTCTCTCGCTCTCTCCTCTAAGGAACACAAAATGTGGGCTGTCGGTAAAAGTGGGGGTTTTTTCCGTTTGCTTTGTTTGCCGAGTTCGCGCACATCCGCGCACTCTAGCTCTTGGTGATTGGAATGCCCTGCGGAAGGTTTTTGTACAGCTGCAGCAACTGCTCCGGCGGCAGGCTCTGCAGGTAGAGGCCCGGATTGGCGTACAGCTGCAGGTAGATCGGATCGAAGGGGGGCGGAGGTGCGAACGGGGATCCACCGACACCCGGTGGCATGCCGGAGAGTACGGCGGCGGCGGCAGCGGCAGCGGCCGCAGCCGACGGTGCTGGAACGACCGGAATCCGTGGTGGTGGTGGTGGTGGCGGTGTACCCGGATGCGGTGAACCACCGGCCGTACCGACCGTCGATGCCGGCGACGGTACGGGTGAACCGGATTGGTTCGGAGAGAACTGTTGCGCCAACAGGTGAAGGTGCTTTTGCTCCTCGGACGCTTTCTGCTGCTGCTGGAGGAACTTTTGCTGCTGCTGCATTTGAACCTGCTGGAGCAGTTTTATCTGCTGGCTTAGTGGGTGGTTGGCGGAGGTTGGCGAATCTGCCTGCGGGGGATGATGCTGCGGTGAGGGTGAGTTCGATTGTAGCAGCGCGGTTGGCACTAGCCCGATACCTCCACCACCACCGCCAGCACCTCCACCACTACCGCCCGTCAGGAACGGTGGCGGGATGGTAGGGGAGGAAGAGATGGCCGTCGGTGGCATACCACCGTTGGGCGGTGGTAAACCGGGGGAAGGTGCATTTGGTGCGGAATTGTTTGAAGCCGATGACGCAGCAGCCGCTGCGGCCGCCGCAGCCGCCGCCGCCGCTTGCGAGCTGGAACGTCGGCGTTGCGTTTTCTTCGTAACCGGTGGAACGATCGGCGGTTGATCGGCAAGCGTACCCAGCAGCTGCGTTAGCCCCGGGATGGATGATTTCGAAATGCCGGACGAGGACAGTATGCTGGCCATCAGGACCGGGTTCATCTTTTGCAGGTTGGCGAGCGTTTCGAGCAGATGGTTAGGTGACGTGCCCGGTCCCATCAGATTCAGTTGCCCCAGTTGCGGTTGTTGTTGTTGCTGTTGCTGTGGAAGTGGCACGCCCTGCTGGGCCGATGAGACCAGCGGTGGTGGTTGTGAGGATGCGGATGCGGTTGGCTGAATGATGGTGGTTCCATTCGTCGAACCCGACGACGACGACGAAGAGGACGAAGGGCCGATCGTTACCTTCGGGCTGGGTGGTTCCTTCGCCGACGATGATGGCGGTTGCGGCGGTGGCGGTAATGGCACAATTTCGTACGCTTTCGATTTTTTGTGACTCATCGAGTTTGGCTGTTGACTCGGCACCGGTACGGGTATGTTCAGGGGGGTCATCATCGGGTGTGACGACCCGCCCATACCCGTCGGATTGTTCGTCGGTCCGGGTACGAGCGTGATCTGCAGGCTTGGAGCCGTCCGGGACGTTGGGCCACTGCGGCCATTGGTGCCGGCACCGGCACGGGCCGAAAAATCCATACCGGGTTGCATCTTGCCTTCCATCATACCGTACGGTGGTCGCGGAAGACTCGGCCCCGTTAGATCCAGCAGGTCCGGTGCGGGTGCAGGAATGCGCGGTGGCATCAGTTCCTTCGGATCGCCAAAGATTTTGCCGGTGCGCGTGTACATACAGTGCGTCTGGAACTCGAGCGGAGTCGGAATGCATTTGCGAGGTGGTTCGTTGCGCTTCGGTGGCGCATCCGGTCGCGGTGGCGTCGTGTTCAGTTCCGCCGTGATGTTAATGCGCATCGGATTCGGTGCCGGGGGTGTGCTTTTGCCGAGACTCGAGAAGATGCTCGCCCCGTTTGAGATCGGTGTCACCTCTAGGCCCCCTTCGCGGAGAATGTCCAGCTTGCGCTTCTTCATCGGTGGCAGCAGCGACGGAATGGGACACATGGATTGTGCGGGTTGCTTGCGGCTGCCACCGGACGGGGCACCGGTTGCCGGTGAGGGTGAATCGTTTTCATTATCACTATCGACGAGATCGATCACCTCCGTGGCGGCCGGTGTTTGCGACTGCTTCGCCGACGGATGATCCGGATCCAGTGTGGATCTCGGACCAGAAAGCGATCCACCGGATAGGAACGCACCGGAGATTAGCATATTCGCCGGGATCGGTGTGATCGTCGTTAGACTCTGACCACCGAACAGGCTCGCCGAACCGGCACCTCCTGCCCCTCCCAGCAGTGGGATGTTCTCCTTCTGACTAGCACCCCCCATAAATCCACCGGAACCGTCCAGAAGCATTCCACCGGCACCGGGCTTGCGATCGTTCTTCATGCGCACATGCCGCAACGAGCTCGTCTTCGAGGGTGTCGTCGGAACGCACGCACTGGACGTTATCGACAGCGTACCGCTGGTCGGACACACGGACACTTCCTTGATCGTTAGATCCGGATCCGTACCCTGCCGGTTCAGGGGGAACAGACTGAGCGACGACGCCGACGACCGATCACCACCGTCCGAAGGTGATCCAGCACCTGCCGAACTGGTCTTCGGTTCGATGTTGAGCTCCTGGCCCGTTTTGTCCTGCTTGAAGCTATACTTAAACTGTCCCGCACCTTCGTTGGGGCTTCCGGTGCCACCGGATCCGCCCGCACCACCCGCGCCCGATCCATTCTTGTCGCTCGATTGCACCGTAATCTGTTGGATCTGGATCTGATTCGTGATCTGGATCTGGTTCGTGATGTGCTGCGGACTTTGCCCACTGATCGGGCCATGCTGGTGGTGGTGGTGATGGTGATGATGATTGCTGTTCGCTTGGTTCGCGTGATGATGGTTGGAATTATGCGGATGGATCGTCGTCTGATGCACGGTGATCGTCGTGTGCGGCTGCTTGATCTGTATCTGGGACGATTTTTGATCCTTTTCATCGAGATTTGGCCGAACGATGACCGTTAGCGGTACCGAGACGGGCGACATGCCAAGATGCACACCATTCGGACTACCACCGCCACCACCACCCGATCCGTTACTGTCCTCTTTCAGACCGCATTTGCCGTAAAGCTCATCTTTCTCCACCAACTCACGCTTCACCGAATAGTCCAGCCCCGTGGAACCACTCTTTTCCAGCAGTTCCAGTGCCTTACTGTCCGGATCACGTTTCTCCAGCTTCACATCGCGCAGCAACCGTAGCTTACTGTCCAGTTCCTCGTCGCCGAGCAGCAAAACGATCGATTCTCGCTTCACATCCGCACTCTGGTCGGCGGACAGAAGTTCCCGCAGATGCTTCTCGAACGGTAGCACGATCTTTTCGTACTTTCGCCGACTCAGAACACCATTCTCGGCACCCGTGCCCTGGAGCAACTGATTCCAGACCTCCTTATCCGTGACCGCACTGTAGCCACCGATCCTTTGCACCTTCACGTACACCGCGTATAGACTCACTGTCGGTTGGGAGAAAAAAAAGGAAAACAAAGTTAGAAGGTGGGAAAAATAGCCGGCCCGCTTCAATCGACTTACCATTCTTCAACGAAGCCGCCTGACTGTCCGCGTACTGGAGCGCCCTTGGGTCGAGGAACTCCTGTAACCGCTGCAGGAACTCGCGCTCTGACGAGCTCATCCGATCGTTCACCCGGAACAGATTATCGTCCTCCTCTTCCTCGTCCTCCTCGAAGTCCATCTCCTCCTCGTCATCGTCCACCTCATCGTCGCGATCGCGATCCTTCGAGCCACCGCGTGCCGACGATGACCCACCGTCCTCACCATCCTCGTCCGCTTCTTCCTCGTCCTCCTCCGACTCCGCGCCACCGGCCGTAGCGGCGAGCGACGAGTTCGACGAGGAGGTGGATGACTTCTTGCCACCATTGCCGCGTCCCGCTTTCCGAGCCGCTTTTGCCGCCGACTTTGACTTCTTGGACGATGATTTCGTCTTGACGGTGGAGGAGGAGGTGGACGACTTGGAACGATTGCGCTGCGAGAGATGATTCCCGGAGCTCGGCTTCACCGTACCGGCCGACGCGGAAATAACGACACTGATCGGTTCCTGCTTCGTTTGCGACGAACCGCGCGATGGCCGTGGGTTGTAGCGTGGAGTTGGATGGAGATCGATCACCTTCTTGCCGGGCGATACCTACGAATATTGGGGAGAAAAAAAAACATGGAAAGTTTAATGACTGATTTCGTAACACAGATCACACCGCAAAACCTTACCTTACTGTAAGAATAATCGGAAACATCGGATTCGTTTGATTCACTGTCGTCCGAACATCCTTCCTTCTTCGTGTACTGTGACGAATCGGACAGTGTCTTCTTCCGCTTGCCGCGCGGTCGTCCCTTTAGCTTGGGCGCTAGGTGATTGCACAGCAGCTCGTGCGTCTCCAGCTCCGGATAGTCGAACGTTTCCTTGCAGAACATGATGCGCATGTTGGGGACGGGCGCCACAAACCCACCGAGCGTTTCGACCAGCTGATTCCGTAGCCACGCATCCTGGACTCCTTCGAGACGTTTCAGCAGCGCCCGGTAGCGACAGTACCGCGAAAAACTCAACACCGCCACCTTCGTTACAATGTTTTCACCTGGGTGGGAGAAGACGCAGCAGGGATCCAAGTTAGCGATGACATACCAAAATGGTCGAATTTCATTACACCCTTCTATACAATGTATTCTAGCTTCTTCTAACGGTGATCTTTCTCTCTCTCTTTCGGTTTTACCCATTCCAGCAGCTCGTCTACGAAACACATTTACCTTCAATTCCCTAGTGGCATCTACCACCGCCCATTGCGATCATCAACACAACATTTCGCACCACCAGTTAAATAAACACCCAGGACGGTTCCCCCGAGCAGTCGCTGGTGCCGGCATGTGAATTTCGCTGATCAAGCATTAGGTCAACCGCAGCAACACACACACACACACACACACACACACACACACACACACACACAC
>JXWZ01012767.1:0-15703 GCA_000956215.1 Anopheles farauti No. 4
TTATTGTTGCATACTCCATTCAGCTGTTTTGATAAATCCTGATCGATACCTCGCGAATAGAAATTTAATTTTAGATTATTTGGTAGAAATTCTGCACGGCGAAATATGATATTGGGTACGAACTTCGTGTTCCTTCTTTGCAGTATGGATTGTGAGCTGTGTGCCACATGAAGGCAGTACTAGAAATTTAATCCTCTACTCAACTAATGATCGCTTGCGTCGCCGGGTGGTAGGCTTGGTAACGGAAGTGCAAATTAATGTACCCGCTCTTGATATTGCACTTCCCTAGCTTGGGGTGGTTCATTCCAAGCTTATTACAAAAGCATCACCAGCAATTGCTTCCCGGTCGGTCGATAAACAATCTTTGTTGTGCATTGTAATCAAATTATTTCACGTTTTAATAGCGTTTGTAGCGTTTCCGTTCCGACATAAGAAAAAAAGTGATACTATTTGTTTTGGAAACTTCTGCACAGTGTTTCTCTGTTACTTTTCTAGCTAAGCTCCTTAAAATTTCCATCAACCCAATAATTGAACTCTCTGATTGGGTATCATTTAACCGCTTTATAACGCTCCAGCACCCTCCTCAGGCAGCTTCCAGAGAAAGTCCTTATCTATAGCGATGTGGAGTTTTTTTTTCTTCCTGTGATTAGAAGCCATTAAACAAAGCTTGTCTATAGGAGAAATCTGCACCGTTTCCCGACTTTTAAAAGGGGAAGCTTTCGCAATACCCTTGATGTGTACGTGATTTAATTGATTTGGCTGCTCTAGGCTTACAGAGAAACACGTAAGTTAATTTCATGTGGAAAATATTTTCGATATACAATACCAATGGGGATGTATTATAATCGATTCCACCGTAATACTTCATAAAAGTTGGTACATTGGTACCGTTAGATGCAACAACTGCATCTACTGATATTTCTCCAATCAAGACGCTAGATTCTATGTATACGAGAGTTCGCAAGGTAAGCACTAAAACATCGCTATTTCCTACGACTCGTTAGCATCACCTTACCCCGCGTGCCCACCAAAACTTTCCGCCCGTCGAGATAGAAAGATGGAATAAAAGACAGACGCGAAAAAAAAAAACAACAACGAACACCGTGTGTTGTAATCGAGGCGTACGAGAGGCTGTTCCCGGGGCGGAAATCTTCCACCATTGGACAAATGAAAGGAAAAGTAAAGCTGTCTGCGCCATTGACTCGTTGCCCGTATCCCTTTGTGACTTGGGCTCTGCTATTCATGGCATAAGCGCAATGCTCTATTTGGGATGCAATTGAGTATACGCTGCAATGTATGTACTTTTTCCCCACTTTCTTCAAATATATATCCGTTAACTGTTCGACAGCAGCCTTCCTGCTCTGCACACTTGACGCTCATTTGGAAATGTTTTATTACTTATCGTTACGTAGCAATTTATATTCGATTCCTACCTTTTCCGCGAGCTGAAAATGCCCACGAACGTTTTTCGTTTTTGCTTCTGTGATGCCCAAGCAGTTACTGCACTGCTCATATATTATGATGCAATCAAGTCCCAGCCAATGCTAATGATAGGTTAGGAACGATCATGCAAAATAGCACATTCACAAAAAAGGCACACAATTCGTCTGGCAATTGTGCCTAGCATGATGATCATGGTTTGGAGCCACCGTACGAGCAGTAGTGGTCCTTTTTCCAACGGATTCAACGATTTAGCGAAGCTGAGCGGTAAATAATGTTAGCCATTTTGCGGAACTAACACTGTGCTACCACCTACATTCTTCATACTATGTGGGGGACGGAACGTCACTACGAACAGTTTTAGACTGCCTATTGCATAAACTTGTTGACATAAAATGGTTGACATTGTCTAATTGGTCTGTATCAAGCATTGGCCGAAGGTATGCTTGCATCTTGGATCATACGTACTTGAGCAATGACACAAATACTATAGTTTTTTTTAATATGATTTATATATAAACCTCAATAATTATAAGTTTCTACCTTTCTTCACTGATAGGTAAATTAAAAAACCTTATCAGAATCTAAAAGTCTTTTTTTTTAATCCGAACCCTTATTGTTCGGAAAATTACAGTAGGGTGAATAGTTGGAACACCAGCAAACATACACAAGAAAAAAAACCACTGCCTCTGCCCCATAGAAATGTCAATTTCGTTAAACGCTTTCTTTTCATCAGCTCCTGTAAGCGCGAAGATAAAAAATAAACATAAAAAAACACTACCACCCACGGGCAGCGCGGTTCACGCGATGAAGCTTTAAACCAATTTCTTCGTAGATCTCGTTGAGCTCATTTGCGATCCGTTTAACTGGCATGAGAAGCAGTGGGGTTGCCGAGTGCAAAATTGGACAACAGTCTTTCACTTATTTCCAATAGGAATGATTCAAAATAAATTAGTGTTTTATTCACAGTTTAATCGATTTATCAACACTCCAGATTCGGTTGTCGCTGGCGTGTCAATCGTCACGCTAACGGCGGATATAAATTCAAACCGAAGCTAATCCTACGGTTTTGTATTTCATATCGATCATCACATTGTTGCTCGTTGCTACTTGTTTTAATTTAAAATTTTACATAATTTGTAATTGGAACCTTATTATGGAGTTTGGTATGGTAAATTTGTTTATTTTACTGGCTAGTCCTGCTAGTCGAATGGTGTAAAAACATGTTCAACTGTTTTTTAGTTTATTAACTGTTTGCATGTAATTTTATATAATTATAACCATAAGAAAATAAAAAAACTGTAACCTTAAGACAAAAGTATGGAAAGACTATCGACTTTAAAAAATGTGGAAATTCAATATACTTTATCCAATTTATATTAATTATTATTAATTTACATTAGTTGGTCAATGCTTTTGTTTTGTTGACTTTGTTTGTATTTTTTCTCAATGCTTTTGTTCCTATATTTTTAATTCAATTTTTTCAATCAATTACGGTCAAAATATTCTACTAGTAACTATACTATATAGCAAACATTTTTTTAAAGAAAATACTCATGATAACATGTAGAGCGTCTCTCACAAAACTGTTCTGTTGCGATAAAAACGCAAATATCCAATCGCTCGTGGAAAAAAACCGAACGATCTTACAAGTGTGTTGATATTGTTGGATCGTGGCACGAACGTAGCTTGAAAAATGGTATGAAACTTGTTGCTCTTTGCACCCTACGGTTACCGTACGATCTTGACCCACCATTAACGATGCCTTTTTCAACAATGAATGCATTGAACATGAGTTTGACTGTTACGTATTTTCATTCACCCTTCGGTAGAAACTACTGCACGTTCCTTTTAATATTACAGCATCCGCAGCAGCTCAAGTGTGTTTTAATTACGGATGGGACTGGGGTATCGGTTTCAATCGATCGGCCGTAAAAGGTTTTCACTTTCAATGGGATTATATCTTTCCAACCGATTTCCGATTTGTTTCGCCCGATACAATAGGTGCGAAAGATTATGTTACCAATCGCCGCAGGGAACAAACAGATCACCAGTTTGTTTGAATGCTCGTTCGTATTTTTTATCCCACGGAAAAAAAATCTTCGTGTCACTCACGCTTAACTGTGTGCAGGCGAAAAAGGAAACAAATGTAAAACATGGCCGTCTCAATGGTTCGAACCTTTCGAAAGATGGTCTATCATATTGTTTTGTTGTTGTTTTCTCGTATCATATGTATTTACCGAAACTTTTACGCAACAAATTAGTTGCCCAGCACACCTGATATTTAAAGTTTTCCGAACGGAAGCATTTTATTAGCAAAGTGTGTCGAGCCGCTTCCTATGTTTCAGTTTATAGTGCTTATGGATCTTTTTTGCTTCATGCAAAAATCCGCATGCTACTTCCGCCATGCATCGAGAGCACCTATGAAGACGAGCGGAAGCAGTGACCATACTTAAAGAATGGCTCATAAGGAGAGGATGAATCAGTGAAAGTTTCTTGTCGAGACCCCTTTTATGGAGTAACACAGTTTACATAATCGTCTACCCGTGATGCGAGCGCTGGGCTGGAGCAATCATGTTTGGTAGGTTGTCCATAGGTTGGTTTGGTTTTACATACTCTCCCCTAGCCGTTTACACGGCCATTCTATTCGATCAAAAATGCTCAATGAAGAAAGCATTAGCGGGAAGCCGAGGCGAAGCACCGGAGGCGCAGCCGTGATGCCTGAACATATTTTAATTAATATGCAGATTGTGCGCTGCCAACCCTCGCGGAGGTTTCTCCGATAGTGTGCGCATAAATGTCAGTGTATGGGTGCAGGAGTGTGCTCTCCATGTGCTCAAGCATAAACCTTATAAGTTTCCGCGAAATCCGCGAGTATCAGCTGGTTTTCAGCATCACTTTTTCTCTGTATTGTACGATCAATGCAAACCATTGATTTGTATCATCATGGCACTAGCGACGGTCGACGGTTGTTACGAACTTTCGCATTCATAATTGCTTAATTAATTATGCACTCTACAGAGTCCACAAAGAGCTAATCACCGCTTGCTATGTAGTTGTAATTTAAAAATTTCGCACGCGTTAGAAAAATATTATGATTTTGCCTAAGCAATTCCTACTTCTGGTTACTTGAAAACTAATAACCCAACACAAACGTTGTAATAATTTGTTATCATTTTTTAATGAAAAAAAGAGAAATTTTTCTGCACAATCGCAAAGGCAATCGTATGAACCGGTTAAGTCTACGTTTCTCCGTAAACGTAATACGTTTAAAATAGTTGAAGAGCAATAGTGGACACACTTACACAATCGATTTTACAATGATACAATCTAAACAACGAAACTAAAAGATATCAACATACTTGTTTATTCGTTTGACGCGTCAAACATCTAGTTACCGGATTACAAATGCGAACTAGCGTATGCGAACAAAAACTACATTTCAAACTTTGACCGCTTTTGTGCTAACCTGTCGGGATACAATATCTCAGGTGCACTCGCTGTTCACACGTGATCGAAAAATACAATTTTTCAAGCGTTTCAATGTTCAATGCGGATATTAAGGATTTTGACGTCGATCGCTGCGGCGGAAATTTGGAAGTTCGAACACGTATGGTACGCGATTGACGAAGACGCAAACGAAAAAGTTTGATGGTGAAATATCGGTATGCATTTGGGTTTCATCGATGTCACGCATTGGTGCTGGTATAATTTTACAACAGTGCTAAACCTCTGAAACCGTATCCAATGTTCGCGTGTCATCAGCTGTGATACAGATTTATCGCACAAGGATTTGCGTTAGCAAAGCATTGAAACATCGACCATGTATTCACGGTAGACACGGTTCATTCTCAACCAGTTAGGATAGGGATTAGGATAAACGAATTTCACGAGGCGTGCAAAGTGTGACGCTTATATTAAGCCTTATCCAACATACAGCAACAACAAACATTGGCACGCGAAACTTGGCATCACTCGAAATCACCGCTTGCTATGCAAATTATTCTCAAATTATTTCATAATTCACATGGCAAACAGTTGCTTTGGAACGATGCATAAAAGAAGGTATTACCGGCCGGTTTTGTTACCAAAAAATGAGAATAATGCTTGCACTGAATTTCTACGGAGAGTTAATCTGGCCCGCTTGGAAGCGAATGGTAAGGAGGAATGAAAAATAGAGCGCACACAAAATGGTAATCAAGATCTCACCTGAAAAGAGCAAGTTTTCTGCACCGACAAAACCAACGATTAGCAGCAAAATAGCTAAACACATTGTTTGTGCATTTTGCATGATTCTCTCCTCGTGGGGTTTTTTTTCCGTCGCTGGAGCGCCACAACTGCCACTTCCGCTTTGTCGCTTGCCACGCGAATATCAGTATCCGAAGATGCACTCTACAAGCTCCCGCTGGTGCAATTTTCTATTCGATTTGTTGAGAAGTTTATCACTCGTTCATAGCTTATGAGCATTAAAATCCGAGACATAATTTGTTCTTTGTGATAAAATGTCCGTTTAGGCTAAATGGCTTAAAGATGATGGAACTGATTTCTGTTATGTTTGACTATTAGTTTCTTCCATGGGTCGCCTTTTGTTGTGTTTCTATGAGCCCCTTCGTCAATAGTGTAAAGCACAATTATCACCACAAACGCTTTTGCAACATGTAAACATGAATTCAATTCTTCGTCACTAACAGCTGTCTCATCATGATATGTGATTCACTTTCTCTTAGCTTTGGGCTCTTCGTTTGATAGTATGTTTGACTTTTTGGGCCTACACTCATCGAGTTTCAACCGTCACTACATGACAACACGTGTGGCGATGGTGCGCTGAAGACAGCGACAATGATATTTCGTTCTCGTTGTTCTCCAGTTCGGTACGGACCGTGCGCAACAACCACTCAGCTTTTCTTCACCAGCAGTCCGGATTTGTCGGCTCGCATGACACTTCTGGTTTTCGCGTTTCACGTGTTCGTGTCTTAAATTGTTATTGTTTTCATTTCACCTCATATTTGGTGTCGCGAATTTCGCTTCCCGCTGAACTTTAAGTTTCGGATGTCTTCGTCCACCATACACGGGCACTTGGTAAGGGTCACTGTTTTCACTGTTTTGCATGAAATTTACATAACTTAAAAGCGATTTTCCGATAGCACCGCTGCATTTAGTCGTGAGCAACTCAGTTGTTGTCGCTGAATCCTTCCGGTGAGCCACTGGCGGGAAAATAGCAGTACAATGATATTTGCGTGACGACACCGTTTGTTCAAATTGGTAATGCCAGTGTAACTTGATGCTTCCGTGTTCCGCTCAGTGTTTTATATCACTTGCACCGACCAAAGTTCACAACCATGCATAACAAGCGAACGGGATCCGAGCTGCAAGACGCTTTACGGCACTAAATGTACAAATGACAGGCGGGATTGGTGGTAACATCACTTAGATTCACTTAGATAGGCACCTTTATTAGTATCATTTAGCGTCAGCGTGTGTTCCTTCATACGTTCCCTTGGCTAACAGTAATTCGTAGCAAAAACGCCATACTTCGCCACAAAGAACAAAGCCCGATTCTGTAATTGAAAAGGAATTTTTTTTATAACAGCATTGTTGATTAGATTTATCGGTGGCTTCGAAGCGGCTTAGATTCATCATTCTTTAATTCCTCTAATTTGCAGCAACGCACTTTTTCACGATTTACATGAATCATGCAGCAGCGATAACAATGCTTCCAACGCTAACCTCGTGCTAAGATCTTCAGTTCATCGTAATTAGTACGCAAGGGAATGAAATATAATTGTTGTAATGAATTGCGGTCCACAAATTATTTATCCAACCCATTCAGTAGACTATAACGAAATTGAATACCAGTGCAAACTCCAGTGGGTGCGGTAATCTTTTCTTTTGGACGTGATTTGGCTTCAAAATGAGAGCATAGAACGAATTTTCGAGAGTACTTTTGCCATACTCTGACGTTATCTATTGCATCCCAAGGGATTAGGGGAAACCTATTTTGAAATCTTGTTTACATTTCAATTCTTTACTTTATTGTTACCACACGATTTTTTCCTGCTTTGGACGGCTTCCGTTACAGCATTCCAAAACTGTTGTACGCTTTGCCCATCGTGATCTTTGATATTTTTCAAACTAAAAGTCATAACTGTCACACACGCTGACAACGGAATGTGTTTGTTCATCCGTGGTGCAAAATCATCTCAAAACGAATTTCGTGTCTGAAACATGATCACGGAACAAATAAGGTTCCCACATACTTCCCGTACGTACGCGGGCGAAATTGAGATGATAGTGAAAGCGAAAGTATCAAGTCTGCGTACTAGTCTGAGCGACTCTTCTGTTCCAAGGTTACCCTTAAATAAGCGCGAAACCGTGTCGAATCATTAGGCCATCTGCCAGTGACTCCCGTTCGATACGGTTCTTTCTTTTTCTAGATACCTTCCCATCATACACCTGCGTGTATGTGTACCTTTTGCCGATATATTCACTCGCCTAAACGCTCAATTTCACGTTCATGTTGTCACGACCAGCCGCACCAGTGCATGGTGGGTTTTGTAAACGATTTTTCTTTGTTTTAGTTTTCAGATAGCCTGTTCGATGAGCCAGCAATCCTGCTCCGTTCGCTATACAATTTAAAATTGACAAATTTAAGTAAAATTTTATTCTTACAAAAAATTAATAAAAGCAAAGTATGAAAATAAGACAATACTCAAACGCTTTAAAATATTTAAACCATCAGTCGTGAGTAAAACCAAACGGCTGATTAGGAATCGCTAAAAATAAAGGTTCACATTTGGAAGTTGCAACCCAACACAGCATTCGGTATGATTGAAAAAAAAAACTTACTTCCCATGATGTACAGTTTATGGGTTAAAAAGTTCACACTTTTTCCGACACTTAACATCTGTACGGTTAGTGAATTTATTAATGTGGTTTATCTGTTGTTTATCCTTTGTGGAATTTCAACGTTTCTATTGCTTAGATATCAACAAAACACACAGCTTCTGTAACTATTGTGTGCATACTAGCAAACCCTGTCCCCTTTTCATTTCGTAGAACAACAACATTTACTCAAACAATTGATTGATGTTAATGAATCCCCTGCACCGCTGACTAACTCACTAACTCAACTCAAATAATTTCACAAATGTTTTTCAACTTTCGTTCCTTTTCGAATAGAAAACTAATTGCAATCCATTTATATGATTTAATTATTAAATTTTGGTTTCTCTAATTTATACATATTTTCTTGTTGTTGCTATGTCATATTTAAAAGAAACTTCCATTTATCTATACACAGCTCGAGCACTGCTTTAGCACTAGATGCTTGAATGGATTATCCCCTGTCAAATTTAATATTGGCATGAAGACAACAATCCTCATCACGGTTATGGGCAGGAAACAATGCACATTATTAGAGGCATACATTTGAATGTGGCACACTTGCTTATGCTGTACATAAATTCACCAATGATTTAAAGCAAACTAAAAAGACAAATTTAACAATTTTTTTAAACAATTACCTTCAAATGTCAATCGGATCAATGATTTTGTACATTTTATATTATTTAGCATTTTCAATCAACTACTAAAGTTAATTAACCACAAGAGGAAACCACGACCAATTGTACCGATCGTTTCCGTCCATGTATGCTTGTGATGGTGTTAATGATGATCATTGTTTCCCAAATTTGCCATTTCATTCAACCCGACGGGAACAGGATGCTGTGGTCGTCAAATAATCGTGGCAAAAAAAAATGAAACGAATCAAGATGAACGAAATTGCACTAGTGAGACGGACAAACGTTGCTGCAGTGAGCAAAAAGGAAGTTTAACGAAAATTGAAAGTGAAATGATCGCTTGGAGCGATACAAACATAGCACATGCATTCAATAATCGGTAACATGTGTCTACTTCGTAATGGGAAGACTCTACAATGGCTACCGTAATGGGAGTAGCAAAACTCTTTGAAAAGGTAATGAAGTTATTCAATAGACTATTGTATTGTGCTCAAAAAGCATGTACATATAGATAATAATTCGATTTTCTTATATTCCTTACATATTCAAAATGCAAATCATATGAAAATATAACTACATGATATCATAATTTTAATGACATTCGAGATACTAGTCATGTTTGAATTTTCAGTTATTTTAGCACCATTAATCTGTAATATAAAGAACACAGTTTTTTACTATTTACTCAACTGTACACTGTTTGAATCTCCTCGGTATCTTCTACAATGCCTACACTTTCCGTCGCGAAACATAGCGGGCGAGCAACAACCGCACAAATAAAATTAGAGTGAAATTGATCGCTCAGATAAGGAATGCTAGACGCTTCGAAATGAAAGAGATAGTTTGTGCCATTTCCGGCAATCCAGGATGCGAGCAGGGAGCGATTAATTCCGCTGTGTTGACTATGAGTAGAGCGTAGGGCTCAATAATCCAATCAGATTTGCTCTCTCATAATTTTATCACTTCACTCTCGGGCTGGGTTCACGATCACTAATCAGAAACATTTCACTACTATCACCTCCTAATCCATGTATTAATCAAATAACTTTAACTCACTACCTTTTCACTAAACAAACAAGCGAACAAACAAACACACGTTCCATATCACGTTTACTGTATTACATAGCAGGGTTAGATAATTACGTGCAAGAGTCGCCTTTTCGAACTCATAGCACGTGCGTTTTGCAACAATCGTTTTAGAGATGCGACAACACTAGACTAATGATCAACACCAGTCAACACGTGAACGGTAACTGCTAGGCGTCTCCGCATAGCTCCACAGCAGAGCAAAGCATATGTTTTCTGTTTGTTTTGTTGTTGACTGGCGCGATCCAACTGACGAACGATTCGTCTGTGACTTCAAACCGGGGCGGACGGTTCCACCAGCAACGGTCGCGTTGCCGTACTACTACCAGCCCTCGGTTTCTGAATCGAGTGCGTGCTCTTACCCTTCCACTTTTAAACTGAACGTTTGTGTGTCTCTCAACTCAGCGCAAACTTCCGAGCGAACCACACCGGTTGATCGCTTAGCGAGAGTGAGGAAGTTGCATGCAAAAGGCTTACTTGCCTTTCTACAACCGTTCGGACCGTCCATTGGAAGGGATTGAAGCTTAGATGGACTTTCGATTGCGATTCGAATTGGCTAGCAGTGGTTGTCGATCTGCCTACAGATGGGACAGTATTTATAAAATAGCTTAAACTTCCATTACTCTTTAATTGTACACTATGTATATGGTGTAGGCTCGTATCCAAAAGTATATTGCATATTACAATACAGCATTAATGGAACTCGATAGGACAAATCCGTTCAAACATCGTTCAATCTTAGCTTAGCAAAGAAGATTAGCTTATACCTGTGTTATAAGGCGGAAGTATACAGAGCAATTCGCGTCTCATTGATCACAGCCACTCTTTGCATACCACAAAAGAAAGGTAAACGGATTAATAAATTCATTGTGTGTTTCTTCTTAGGTTGGAGCGGTAAACTTCAGCTTTTGTATCGAATTTGTGCCGTTTGTGCTACATCACATCTTTCCAAATCCTTTACCTCTATTACAACTACTGCAGAACCTGTCGCAACAGTGCCTGAAAGTTAAATGTCTTAGCCCAGTAGGCGTGAACGTGCCGATGGTCAAACCTTTGTCACTTGTAAATGAAATCGAAAGGTAGTTGTTCCTTTCGTTGGTTACGGTTTGCGCATAACGCTGGAATGAAAATTGACAGTGAAGGAACATCTGCAATGAAACGTTATGTGTGACAAAATGAAATAACGCGAGGTTTAATATCATTACTAGCGAGAGCTTTACGTTAATGCGCGATCATGATCATCGCATGCAGAGACAAAAAAGCACGAAGAATCGGTAGCAGCATAATAGAGGGGAGACCGGCGTGCAAATGGGATACCATCAAGGGACACGGGTCGTGTAAAACGTGATGCATCGCGCCGGTCTGGTCGGGTTGGTGGGTCGACGATACCGGGAAGGGTAATGATGCGATGTAAAATTGTTTCCGTATAAGCTTGCTCTCGGTCGCAGGCGGTTAGGAAATGAAATTACGGAATAGGAACTAGCCGGAGTAGGTACTTTCTCGCTTGCTCACTTGTTCGCGCACTCGAGAAAGTATGAGAAAAGAGTGATTGTGTAGGAACTAGATCGCATTACACAAGATCTAGTTTGACCTGTCTTGATTGATATAATCACACCACGAGTGAATGAAAGCAACCGTGAACATCGATGAGGAATGTGCTTTTTTGCTTTTGCAAAATAATTAGACAAGATCACCAGTTGCTTAAACATGATACATAGGCTAGCCAGTCAGACAGACAACTCGAGATAAGAGTTTAATCGAGCATTTCATATGAAACATGACGGGTATTTGTAAAAAATTGAGAAACATTTTAATTTATATCACATTTGTAAGACAGTACGTTGCACAGTACGTTGATATTTTGAAAGTATTGGTTTGGGATAGACAGATGTGATTTTTAAGGGCACTTTTTTCATCGTGTTCTGTTTCTATTGTATTGTACATTATATTGCTTTTTGATTATGATGTTGCGTGTAACATTTAACATTAGTATTCTGTATTCTTTTTTATTTTAATTTGAGTGTTTCCGTCTTGACTAATTAAAACAAATCAATACTTAATCATTGTACGTCAAATGATTCAATTGTGTCGTAATTTTAAAGAGACGGCTCCGAATATAGCGAAGAAAGCTTCCCTCACTGACATATTTGATGAGAGCAATGAAAAATCTCACATCACTACGGTAAATGCAATGTTTCCCTACCGGCTAAAAGAAAATCAAACGAATCAGTCATGCAAATGTCTTCCATTCTGAGTCGCATAGTAATCAATATCAAAGGCTGCTTAGCACGACAAAGCTTGTCTGCCCGTAAGTCACATTTGTTTCAGCACCTGCATTGCAATGCACCTAACGACGATGAATACAAACCCGTAGGGCATGCAAATAATGCACGGAAGTACTCTGTTCGTTGTACTGGATTTTGCTGGTTCATTTAGCTGTAGGCTATGAAATGAGGAAAGTGTTATTTAAATTCACATTGAAACAATTAAATACAGACACCCTTTGAGGCGCCCTCTTTCTCATACAGACCTTCATCAACTAGCGTTTCTGTACGGTGAGAAAACGTGTACAGGCGTGCAACTATCGCGCAGAATTAGTTTAAAAAGATGAGACAATATTGACGCACTTTCGGGGAAGATTGAAGCGAATGATTTTTATTGACGAACTGCATTTGGAATAACGAATCAGACGGTGTTTACAGTAACAGTAATAAAACAGTATTTGTACAAAACTTTGAACCACACTGCATAACATTTTCGGATGATGTTCACGAAGTACTATGAAATAAATGTAAATGTACACGAAAATCTTTCTTCAGCAAACAAATTGTATCGTGCCACGTTTTATTCGATAGATCATTGTTAACATTTTTATTATTTTGGTAACATTCAACATTAATATATCTATTCGCATTTTTGGTTGATGTGATTGCTGATATCGATTTTATATACCGCGGGTTCATAAATCGTGGGATGGGATCATACACGATAGACACTGATTGCAAACATACCTTTGACCGTGCAAACGTTTGCAAACGGTAAGATGATGCGGATCTAACTGGTTGAATTTTGACTTTCCAGAGTATGAATTGACATTCGAGTGGTGTTTTAGTCGGTCACTATTCAGCTTCATGCTTTCAGGATTTTCTAATGTAGTAAACGTTCCTATACGTGTTCCATATTACCCTTCGTTTTCGTTTGAAATGTTCAAGTTTTATACTAATGATTGCAAAATTTCCAACTCTAACATGGCAGACATAATTGACTATCATGACGACTGTATCATGGATGAGACACTGCTGGCTTACGGTTGCTCTCTGTTTACCGCAACAGTTTACTTGATTATGAAAAGTTCGTCGTGTATGTAAGATTATGTGTGTATATCTATGAAGTAAATCATCCAGCTAAGGCCGATTTCCCTGTTGAATCGATTTCTTCTCTGCATTCATACGAAACTATAACAATGGTTGACTGGGTTTGAACTTTATGCAAAACACATCATGAGATCAAGTCACGTGGCAATGTCAATTATCAATACTTGTATTACGTTCTGAAGGGATAGAACATGCGCTAACAGTTTTCCACACAACACATCTACAATCTTAAGTACCGATTGAATCTGTATTGTGTACAAACCGAATGTGGAAGTACAATACAATGTGGATAGATTTGGATATAACAGGAAAGGGCATGAAAGTGAACGTTTAATGCTCACACTAGAGCACACAAATGTCAATAGTAAATCTCAATTGAAACAGTAGATTGTAGTAGAAGTCATGCTATTCATTAAATCGGATCAATAGACAAAATCTGTCAAAAGTTTCGATCACTTCGCTCCTATACCACAGATATAGTCTACCACATACAAACATTTAACATTAAGATCATCGTTATGATCGTGGTATCAGTGAGTGAGCTCTGTTTCAAAAGTTACAATCATTGTTTCTAGTTTAAAATTTGATTGTTGCTTTTTGTGCGTATCTTGATAATCAGAACGTTGTCATTCTTTAAAAACGAACAATTGCTCAGAGTCATCATGCACATTCTCATCAAATGCAAGTATCCTACGCTTTTCTTTTCATCGTCACAATTGTTCTGAATCATTGATATCAATACTATATTTTTCCTCCGAGATATCTATCTATTATTCAAAGTTGTCTATTCAATCTTCTTGTAACACTGCAAAACAAACACAGTTTGACATTAGTTACAGCAATCTTACATCATTTTTGTCTAGAAATAACAATACTTTAATCAAACTGATATCGAAGTACCGGGCTAACTGTACGAATATAATTTATTTTAAATGCAGGTTTTGGTGATATGCGATCTTTTGTATCTGATATTCGATGTTTTTCTTTTGGGATTCTTCATTCATTTACGTTGAACAAAATTTGTTTACTATCAAACGACATTTCAAGCGCATTGAATCTAACAATAATAAACCATGATAGTGATGAATTCACACAAACAAATATAACAAAGTGTTGTTAAGTGTAATAAATCATAACCTACCGGTAAACAGACTTGACTTGTTTAGTGCATTCTTTGTTTCTTGTTGACAAATCAATCGAGGCAAGAAATAAACTCTGATTTCAGTTTTTCGGATGTTCTACACACGCTTAAGCTAATTTCCTGTTTAACCAAACTCATAAATCGACAAATAAAACATGATGTATTGTGGATCGTTTTTACGTTTAAAGGGATATATCTTCAATCCTTACTGTATTCCGTATGTTAAACCAAATTGTGATCATGATATTTTTGTTTCCGTCAGCTCCTATATTCGGACATCGATTTTCATTAGAAAATAGTTTTTTTTCTCATCTAGAAGATGAAGAGTAGGAAAGTTGTAGCAAAAAAAATAACAAAAAATAACAAAAGCTACTAACGCATGAATATTGTTTTATTTCGACTACCACCGTCCATCATCCATCAGCCCATCATCAAAGAACAGGAAACCGACTATCAGAGCATTGAGTGTACAATCCTTGATAAACTTTTTATGCACATACGTTTTAAGCTATGCCGTGTACAAAGCATCACAGTATTAAACAAAATAAACGAATAAATGAGAACTGTTGATCGAAACTTTTTATAAGAATTTCATATCTCCGCTAGACTGCCGCTAGATCTGCCGCTTTCAATAGTTTAAATATTTTCTTCACAGACCGTCACTAGGCCGATGGTGTGACAGTTTACTTCACCGATAGTTTCGTGATTTCGTTTGTAATCGGATAGTACCACTGGCGTGGGTATTTAACAGGCTTCGGTTTGTGCGATTTAAATGGTGCAACTCCGTTAAAACGACGTTTTGCCGAAGATGAAGTTTCCGGGCGAGACCGGGTCGTCGGATGAAAAGTATTCGCGCCACAGCTCTGCAAATTCTTCGCGGTTAACCTCAACAGCACCCTAAATATGATTGTAAGAAGGGATGAAAATAAAAATATACTCACATTGGGCATCTGAAAAAAAAACTTATGGGACCTATTGGATACATGCTAATGCATGCTAATACAAAATGAGACTAATGACATCTTCTACCTTTGAGTAGGTATAATAAGGATCAATTAAATTTAAAACTAAAACAATGACAAAATAAGTATAAACCAACTCCATCTCACTCTTTTTCTCTCTTTTTCTCTCTCTCTCTCTCT
>JXWZ01012770.1:0-22202 GCA_000956215.1 Anopheles farauti No. 4
AGGGATAAAATATCTTATCTAGCTACACATGCAAGATACATCCTTTGCCGCCTTTCGTGGAAAACTGCAGTGTATGCACTGTCGCTCAAATTTATCACCATGGGCACCACCCCGCTACAGTGCCAAAGATAATCGCGTGCTTTTCGCTTACAACAATATAAATAGATGTTCTGCTGGTGTAATGTCCCATACGGACACCAAAGTGGCTTGCATGCAGCACGCAATATGATCACCTTCTCACATGTATCCATCCAATTCGAAACGGTACTCCAGGAAACTGACGGGTACGAGAGCCCACTATCCGGTATGAGGTTAATACAGAAACAAAAATATATCAAAATGTCGAAAGCGACACGAGCACTCCAAAATCAGAGAGATTGTAAGATTTACCACATGAAAACTAACATGTTTCATATCCATTTGCAATGCCGTGCTATACGACCCTAGCAGAATGTGTGACCATCTACTGTATCAAGACCGTCCATTTATTACACTGCTTTTGCTAGTTTTTTTATGAAGCCGTCCAAAAAGGACCTTCACTGCAACCAAACTTTCTTTCTTCTTTTGTGGAGCTAAACAAAACAAACGGGAAAAGGTAACGTTGCTGTTGTTTGCATTGGCAACCACGGCATGGAGGCAACGAGTACGAAATCGCTCGTACACATCAAAGCTTGTTGCCTTTGGTTCACTAGCTACAGAAGACGTTGATGGTGGTGCCGGGTACAACTTGCATTTGAAGGAATCACCACAAAGTATGCCCCTGAGCGCAAGTAAATGGTAAAGTCAACAACGAATTGAAATGCAGCGTTCAACAATCGCGCTTGATGTCCACTAGCTCTCACGGAGATCGTATGCTACACATGAACACAGGTAGGTAAAGCAGTGAGGCGTTGCTGTGCGAGACGGGGTACGGGCCCATCAACCTGAGAAATCATATTCTCAAATTGAAAAGAGAACCTTTTGCCTTCCTTCAGAGGCAGTGTGGTGCGCGCGCGCACTGCGTTTTTCAGCTGCACGCTCTTCAAAACACAGCTTTGCATGTTGTCGCCCACACTCCTGAAAAAATAGACCCTCCCAAGTTGGAGGGAATATCTCACGCAAGTAAAGTGCAACGATGCGAATCGGACGCAAAAAAAACCATAAGGCCATCCGCCGTCCACTATGACCCGCCCTGGTAACATGATGATGGCGCAGTGTTTTTTGGTGTGTAGTTATCACATCTCTTTCACAGGACAGCGGACAGACGACACGGGTAAACTACTGCCGCCTTCATTCCGGGAGGCCGCCGCCACCACCACCCAATAACCCAACGTGTATCGATCAAACGCTTTCGATTGATTTGCACCGCATAAAAGCAGAAAAAAAAACATTGTCTTTTTTCTTTAACACAATGCACACGACGACACCGGTGTGTGGGAAGGAATGATTTCAAATCAAAAGACATTGTAATGCACCCTTGCGTTTAACCGACCTACGCTCTATCCTTAGTTGCACGTTCTTCTACCTTCATTTCCATGTTTTCTTTTTTTGCATGGGTAATTACAAGCCCGTGAATACCGATTGAAAAAGAAGTAATCGCTGTACGTACCTTCATAATTAACCTGGCCATCGCCATCTATATCGGCTTCACGGATCATCTCATCGACTTCCTCGTCTGTTAGCTTCTCGCCCAGATTAGTCATGACGTGGCGCAGCTCAGCTGCCGAAATAAAACCGTTGCCATCCTTGTCGAAGACTCGGAATGCCTCCCGGATTTCCTCTTCACTATCAGTGTCCTTCATTTTGCGAGCCATCATTGTAAGAAACTCGGGGAAGTCGATCGTGCCGTTACCTGTGAAAGAGGGTGAAATACACAAAAAAGTGAGTTATTGATTTGCGTTTCGATAGGTTTTTCTTTAGCAACGCTGTAATGCACCATAGCATAGCCAAAACGAAGAAGATACCAATTTGGACACCGATTTTACAACAGATTTTTAACAAAAACATGACATTACCAATCCATGAGCTATACGCTTTGTGGAAATTTGTGTTATAAATGTTGAGCCTAAAAGTATCCAATCTTTTTTTGATACGTACATCCCAAAAGACTATAAGAAATCGCACATGGATTGAACACTTATAATATTTACAATCAATAAAGTTACCGTAAGTTACGTAATAGTTACGGGAGGAGTTATTTTTTATTCACATATTTATCAGAAACATTTATTTCAACTGATAAGTTTTTGTAGATATTTCCCCAATCTTGCTTCACATAACTATTACTCGCAAAATTAGCATATAGGTTTTATATCCCTTATTTGATACTTTTAAACTGTATATTTAATCCATTATTAATAAGTTCGTCACCCCTTTTTTCTCTCCTCGACTCCAATCGCGCGGTTTATCATGCATGGGAAAAAGTGAAACTACAGCGTGACAACGTGCATTTCAGCACGTACGTGTTCACGTTTAATAGTTCATAAAAAACATGTGAGACGGATGATGAGGGAGGGGAGAGTGATCCCCGTCCACATTTTCTCGCCATTATTGTATCTTACAAACGAGCACACATGTGGTTGCCAGATTGCAGCATTTAATGCGCGCTTGCTGCGTTTTGTTTTCGTTTGATAATTTTAGGAGTGTTTTCAAACACAGTGCCGGCCGCCGTTTGTTTTTGGGTAGTTCACGTCGCGGCGGCCACGGCAGTACAGCTTTGGAAACAGTCACCCACTTATATTTAACAGATGAATATATGTATCTGCAATCCCATATACCCGTACGCATTGAAACATAAATAACATCGAAAATAAAATAAAACCGTTCCGTAGGGAAAACATGAACAATAAGCTTTAATTATTAACTTGTGTTACATCTTCAGAATTAAGTTGATGAAAGTTGCATGAGAGACACAGTAATAGCACCACGGTTGGTTCACAAAAATATTGAACAAAGCCCTAGACTTTTCCCGCAGGAATTTCCGTTCCTCGAAACCGAACCAGGGCAACATAAATAAACGAAATTTATGCGTGGAGCCTCCTAAAGTTCTTCAGGGCTTTGCATTGTTAGATATGCGCAACCAACGCAACCATATTGCAGTGTAAAGGAAAGCACAGTGAATATTCGACGTGCTAGTCCGTACGTTGGGTGCGTAATGGGTGTTAACATAATACAGAGAGAAGCTTCAGAAAAGGGATCCCCTATTACACCTACCGACGAACACTGTGGGGAACACTTCATCGAAATCAAAAGAAAATTCTATGGGTATTGTGTGTTTTCCCCGTACAATAAGAACTTTTTTCTTTCGCTATCGATTTTCCGATTGCGTGAGGGGGTGGGTTAGGACCAAATCAAAGTTTCCTTACTAGGTCCACTCCACAAACGGGGACCCCCCTGACTACGTGAGGGTACGATCAATTTCGGGCGTTGCTGGAAGGCGTTTTTTCCTTGAAATAATAATGAACGAGAGTGGGAACCTGATTATTTTTTGCTAAACTCTTGTTTTCCTCTGGTTTTGACACTCTCGGTATTGGCATAGCAGGGAGAAAGCAGAGACAGAGAGGTGCTAGATTTGTTTTCTTCAGAGAGAGATGCTAGAAAAAGTCTACATGACCAAAAGTAAAATCAACAGATACACCGATAAACATTGCCATAAAGTCAATATTCCAACGTTACATCGGCGAATCGTGTAAAATAAGGAAACAAGAGCAATTTATTTTGAAAGATAAGGTAAGAAAACGATAGAAAACATTGGTTCAATTGAACTCCATGATTTAAAAGCAATGCTCGGTAAACAAGCTTTCGAAGCAACAACATCACAAAAAATAGTCTCACTGAAAGTAGTCCAATCTGATTTCTAATCCCTATATGAACGTAAAATTGCGTTTCGTCCTGGATTGGTTTACGCGTCGCTTTCGCAGATAGTGGTGATGGTGGGTCGATAGCAAACATTTGCAGGAAATACAGCAGTTCCACCAACGCGGTAAATAAAGCACGTCCTCGTAGCGGACAACAACCCGCAAGCAAAGGACACGACGACAGCGCGTAGAACCTTTCAAATGCAGTACCATCGACGACGATGACGACGATGACGACGACGACGACGTCGACATGATTGGCAATAGAGGTCACAGATAAAAGAGTACCGAACGAACAAGGGACGTAGCACCAATCCTCTCTCCATCCCGCCAGGACAATTGCCTAAAATAGTGAGGCACACGCCCTCATGGATCCATGCAATCCACCCAAAAGCGAACGCCCAAACTCCCTGAAACCAAAAATGACCTGTGCTCCTTTCCTTTCAATACCATACAATGAATGTGTGGTGGCGTATTGGTGTGTGAATGCCTTGAACTCATTGCTGCGGCGCAAGAGCTAGCTGTAACGAGTTACCAAAACCAATACCACTTTGGGTTTTCCATGGCAAAACTATCATAATGGAATGCGCGCCAGTGAAAACTTACATGGGACAGAGGAGCCATGCCAGGTATCGCCGTAGTAACCAAAAAGGAACCTTCGAAAATGTATTGTAATGTGTTTCGTATCGTGCGATACACTGTGCCCAAACGGTCGATTGGTGGTGAGTGGTGGAGCGCTTCGAGATTTTTATGTCAAACTGGCGTGATTACGAACGAACTCTTTTGGTAGAGCTACAATAAGGGCGATGTAAAAAAAAAACACCATGATACTGATGACGGGGTTTATGATCGTGTGTCTTACGTTTTTCTTTTTGCTTCGCCATGTCCTGTTTGCTATGCTTGTCAGTTTTCACCTTGGTTATGCTGATTCCAAGGATTGATCGGAGAAAACATGCTTAATGCGACCACCATTTCACAGTCTACTTCCACAATGTGTAGTAGCTGTCGCATGCTTCGACGTTCGTACATATATATTTTATAACTTCTACTCAACTAGCAAGACGCAAATGGTTCTTTTTTTTCGTTCTCTATATATTCTATCCCACCATAAAATAGCTGATAGGACACAAAAAAAAGTTACGCAACCAATGCGTAGCTACTGCTCCTGTATCTCATGACAAAGTTCACCCGCCTAACTTTAGTTGCACGAATGAAAAAAGCCCAAAACTAAAGCCCATAAAAATACTTTTCCTCGACGACGCACACAAACAAAAAATCGTCTTCAGCGGCATGCAATGTTTCCTTGAGCGGGTAATAAATATTATTCATTGTACGAAATTTTATATGGTAATCGGACTCACAATAGACAACGCAACACAACGTGTATCGCTCGTTGTTGAAAGGTAAGAAAATATATTACATCAAAGATTGTCCGGTATCTACAACCTCGCATTCGTACACGTAAATCCCAAACAAACTTTGCTACGATTTACGAACGTGTCATGCTGAGGGAGGGAAGGGATGGGCGAATAAGTGCCTTTGCTGCGAAATCCTTGCAACGTGAAGCGGATACATTTTAGTTCCTCAACACGGTAAGCTTTCACTGAAATTGGGATCACACACACGGCAGCAAAGCAAAGAACGGGCAACATCATCATGTTATGTGTCTGTGTGATCGGTGCCATCGCCATAAATAACATTCTATTATCCCTTTTCCATATTTACTATGCTCTTTCCGATTATTTACGACTCACAACTTACAGTTATATATCTGCGTCTGGGCTTTTCTCTCACATTTATCTTCATCGTGCAAGGATAATAATAGTTTTGGGATGTACCGTGATTTGATGAAAGATACAAATCAGTAAAATATTGTGAAAAGTTTGTGTAAAATAAACAATAGCGCATAGCTTTATCTCGGTTTTGGCCTGTGGCAAGGAACAAAGGCTATTTGCATTTTCTTATATTTTTCATAAGCTCAAGCTATGCACGAACAATTGAATTATAGTTCAAAGCCCTTTCCCGTTGAATGTAACACACTTCAGTCTTTGCCACCGATACTGAAGAATGTAATACAAAACTGAAGCATAGTCAAATCATTCGTTACCATCATCACCATGAGTGAACATGAAAGAAAGAATTTTTATAGCAAAGCACCACCATGATGATCGACACGGACACGCTTGAGAACTATTCCGTCCAACATAGCTCGTTTTATTGCAAGCATTGGCTGGAAATAGTATTCAAGAGAGCGCAACGATCCAGAACGTGTGTCCAAATCACATTCCAAATGGCGCAGTTTTTTTTCATTTACCGTAATGTCGATCTCGGATTGTTCTGCACTAGCAACATTGAACCAATAAGAAATTCCAACGGTTCAAAAACATCCGCACGACTGAAGTATTTTCTTTGATATCGACAAACAAAAAATGACATCTTCGTTCACCCCAGAACGACGAATGACATGGGTAGGCAAGCACTCGTGACCTGGAGCGGAAGATGTCGAAATTGAGTGGTTTTTGATTGTCTTATTGCGACAAAACGTTTATTACAAACTGTGGCCCTTATCAAACCCAGAATCACATCCAAATTTCTTCGGCACAATGCTACGCACACAAAAAAAATGCATATCGAAACAATGCGCGAACGTGTGCGATAAGATAATGTTGATGATAAGCAGCCACCGCAGCAGTTCCCCTGGTGAATCTTGATCTTGAGCGCCCAAGATACCAAAGCAAACAGTAGAGGAGCTCGCCTTAACGTTGGCTCGGAGCAAGAGGGAACTCGCTATCAGCACTGTTGCTTTATCTGCTGAAGCATTGACGTAATCCAAGTGGGCAAGTGTGAAGTAGCAATGCGTACACACAAAGCAAGCACACGGCACAAAACCAACCACATGTTCCGCCTACGTAGATAATGACCGCGGCACGATCACACGCTCTTCTTCGGCTGGAAAACGAAAATAAAAATATTCGCATATGAATTTTGTTCTAAAGGGACCATTTCAAACCAATTCTATCCAAAGCTAAGTGAAGCAAAATTGCTTGTTAGCTAGGTTTCATATAATTTTCACAAGCCTCTTTTCCCATTCGAAACAAAAACGCGGCTGATTAATTTTCCGCAATATGAATTTAAACATAAATTTTCACCAAATTGCTCCCAAGTTGCCAAACCAAACATTACCACCATGCGGGATAGGGGGTTTTCGCACGTGTTTTTTGCTGCTGTTTGTAGCAATAGTGCGTGACATACTTGATTACGAAGTACGCACCGTGTTCGTTGCTTCTGCAGGTCAGGGCAGCAGAAAAAAAATCAAACACACGCACGCATTTACGTGTTGCGAATTTTCTATGACCTGTACGAGACGATGGTGATCTGCTAGTCTTTGCTATTTATTAAATCGCTCCCGAGAACGGTACCGTGAACGGTAATAGGTACCACAGCCAAGAGCCAGACAAAAAGGTTTCACCAAAGGATTATGATAGTGGTACGTGACCACCCGTGTGCACCTTTTATCACGTATCTCCATTGATTCCTCCGAGATTGTGTAGTCGACGGGTTCAGACAATTGCTTACCAGGGGTGGAAATAGGAAACCGACGGAAAAAAAATAATATGAACAACAAAGGACACACATACGTTATAATCCCCCCCACCGAGTATACGAAACCAGGTCCAAAAGGTCCTTCCCTGTCGCAGACGGACATGTCGCCCATCATCAAATGTTTGCTGCGTTGTACCCGTATCGTAAACACGTTCCGGATAACCTGCTTTTTCCATTGCGTGGTTGTTGCTGCGTAATGGCTATCATTTTTCCTCGAGTGCAAAACCGTTCATTTGTTGGTAAAAGCATCATGTAATCTTGGATTAGAAAAAGAAGAAACATAAGTGTCTCGACACGTGAAGGAATAGGCGATAAGCCGCATGAGCCATATCTCCATGTGCTCTCAAAATATAAGAGACGACTGCTGAACGACAGTGGCTTTTGCGGATGGAGAACACTTCAAACATTTATTGTAGAGATACCTGTATTAAAATTTGATAAACTAGAACCAATACAATACAATCAAAACTTAACGCAAACATTGTATGCACTAGTTTAAAACCCAAATTGAAGTAATGAAAAACATTTACCTAAAAGAATAGTGTCAGTGTTACTTTCTTTTACGAGAACGTTTAAAAAACCACATAATGGTGCGCTCCAGAAAGTGTAACCACTCGATAAGATCTGCGAGCGACAACGTAAACGCCGATTCATAATTTACATATTGAATTAATCATCCCTCCCTCCTCCTCGTAGCATGCGGTAGTCGATTTCTCCTGAGAGCAACTGGGTATGCCGGGACCACTGCACACACACATGGAGTCGCCTGGTGCTTATTAACTTCAGGCTGATTTGAGGCCTGGTTGAGTGTAAAGACGCGTCATCGTGTCGGTTGTGTGCTTAAGCGAATAATTGCTCTAAGTCATATTGCACAATGCAACCCCCGTTGAATTAATGGTTGGTTAGAGCAGTTTATTGTGTGGTTTGGACGCTCTAGTTCCCATTGTGTACCGGCGATTATACCACTCTAGATTGTCTTAAAGTACACCACACACGCAAGCAAGAAAGTCCAAAGCTTTTACACTCCAACCTACACCAAAAAAAAAGCGTCCTCAAAACCTCTCTGTTATTACTTGAAACCACTTCCGGCAAACGAATGCATTTATAATTGTGCTCGATAGGTAGCTTTCGGTAGTTTCGTGCTACTTAGGAAAAAATAGGGGTTTGTTTACTCGTCATAGAGAATGTACATTATTCCATCGGGCATCTCGTTACTCATGCGTCAAAGCACCACTGTTGTTTGTGGTCAGGCCAAACAAAACCGCTATTTTTCACACAACAACAGCAGCACATGGAATCGATCTTGATAAAGTGTCCTTTTTCGTGCAACACAGCACCAACATTCACCACCCTTCACCTCCTTCATGTCGAAGATAATGTTTGATGGTAAAAGGTTCTCTTACCGTCCGTAAATAAATTGACGTTTCCCTCGTAAGCCAAAAAGCTGACAACAAGACCAAAAAAAAACGTACCAAGAGTCCTGTACTTCACCATAAAGACTAATCTACTGACAGCGCAGCACACTACCACACACACACACGCCTCGTTTATCTATCGTTTTTCATCAAGAAGCTTCCCTCGTCACTGGGTGCTTACTTGTGAATTTACAACCTTTTCTATATTTTACACGGGGGAGAAGGTGATGTATTTTCATGCCGTTTACGTATCGTTCCACCCAGTTGAGACAAGGTGATTTACAGCCTTGTTGCTTTTTTCACCACAACCATTGACAGCTTTTGCGGACAGATGCTACGACTGGACTGGGGAAGAAGCGACGAGAAAGGAAAGACAAATCGGCTTTTGAAAATTGGACACCATAAAAAAAAACCCCCCCGAAAAATACTGGCTTCCTGGTGGTGCCGACATCCCTATTAAGACAAAGGAGCTTTGTTTGCGAACTAGACAACGGCGGACGAAATGGACAAAACGGATAGATGGAAGGGCTGGAAAATCAATAGCTACCATTTTTCATGGTATAGGCTCGTTTCTCGATAGGCTCGCGTGGATTATCATGAAACGGGTATAGTGTCTGGAACACCAGCGCAGGAGCGCACCATTCAACAGAAAAGACCGACTGACTGTGTCTCGAAAACTCATTGGCCGTACACCGACGGTTGGAAAGCTGCCAGAAAAAAGAAAAGAACGCGAATGAGATTGTTGACAACACGAATTCGACAAATGACAAACTCCTTGAAAGCGTTCTCCTAAAAACGATGCCAAATTTATCGAACAAATCGACGGGGGGTTCCGTTTTACCGTTTTGGAGCGCACCGGTGAATTGCGCGCGAGTTACGGGGAGGAATGAATTTTTACTTCTCCGCTTCTTTTTATCGACCCAAACAAGCCGAGCCGGGGTGGTGGCAGTAGACGCTTTTAATGGGACAACGATGGATAGAAGCTAATGCGATACACCCGCCCAGCCCACATCAGAGTTTCGGGAAACCCACCATCGAATAGCAGGCAGCTTAGCTCACACGAACAAGCAGGAAGGGCAAAAATGGAACAAGCCGGAATTCGACGCTAGAATGAGGCCAAAGCCATCATGATTAGATTGGAAAGAGGACAAAAAAATGACGTCACAAAAAATCCATCATGACTGTCAGTGCATCAGAAAAGTTAAAAGAGAAGGAGCTAGGTTTCGTGCGGGATTGATTTAAAAAATAAATAAAAGTTTAATTCAAAGGACCATCTGAGAACGTAGGTGGATGGTGTTCAGTACATGCTCTGAATTTTTACTACGATAATGATAATTACTCCCACCCTCTAGCCCGAATCTTGATTGTTTGGAAACATTAGAACTATTTTATTTTTCCGATGTCTCAACACCGCAACTAATCTTTCTCTGAAGTATTGTGGTACTTCACATGTATATCATTCATGCCAAAACCGAATGCATCTTGGAGATGCTTGTACGCTAAGGAAATGTGCAGATGCCATTTCTATACGATATATTTTAAACAGGACAGTAGGATCAACCTCTTTATAGTTAGCATAAATGTGCTAGTTTCTAAAATTTGACATCTTTTCATGGTTCGTTACAATAATTACATGTAACGTCTTACGACATAAATATGCTAAACAAAATACCTATACACCATTGACGGCGTTCCAAAGTAAGGAAACTTTCCATAACTGTCACGAAGTAGAACAGCATTAAAATGAATTATTCAGATTACGCTGTAAAAATACATCTTAATAAGGAGCATCATCCCTAAGGAACGATGCTTAAGACTAATTATTCTAATACGAAACGTATAAATACAAAAACAATAATAATATTAAAACACTTTGCTTGTAGTATCTTTCAATATTCAGTGCATCGGATGGAGGCGCCCAATGCTCAGTATCGTAGAAGTCTTCACACACATGCCAAGCTTTGTTCAAGCTTTGCTTGTGAAACAATTTGCAGAAAAGATTGTGATTAGTTTTAATTTTTTTTACCCGTTTCAAAACATATTTTATACAATTCTCCCACGGCAAATCTTTAATCGTTCCATGGAATTTGGCAACATTCATCACCTCACCCCAAAATTGTTAATCGAACGGACGTGTCATTTCCTGCTCCCGGTTCCGGTCAAAGCTTTGCAACAGTAAAATCCTGTTTACTTTTCCCAGTGCTACGGTGGCTACACAGGAAGCCGAATGCAACCACAAACACACGTTGCTGCATGCATCGTTGTCGTCGTGCTCTACTTAACGTATGTAGAAAGGGGAGGTGGGTTACGGCGTTATTACGCAGAAACAATTCCTCCTCGGAACATGGGCTTCGGGACTTTGCTTGGTGCTTTGTTTGTTCTGTAGCAGAAAGGAATGGGAAGGGTTCAAGAAATCCCTGGTTTGTTTCTGCATACACGGGCAATGCCAAGCATAGGAGGGGAATTAGTGTTAAAACTTTATCCAGATGACGATGTGGTGCTTCTTGGTTCGGTATATTCTGAGCTAATGCAGGAGCTTCATCATTCGGACAATGCGAACACCCTACCGAAAACCTTAATCATGCACACATGCGCTCACACACATTCGTTAATGAAGCGCTATGTGTTGGTGGGTTTTCATGAGCAAGCTTCCTCTTCCTTGGACAACAAACTCCCGGTCGAAAAAGTGTACCGTAGTATTTGTGACATGGTATGTAAAAGCTTTCCACGCAAAGGCTTCTACGTGTACCGCGCGCACACCAGCGGTATGCTGATATGGAATCTTTCTGGAAGTTTGTGCTCTTACTGCTGGCGACTGGTGTTATGTGTTGGATGGTAGCTGGGGCTTGCGCACAACATTCTCTTGCCATCGACGGGGCACGATTGTAAGTGTATTGCTATAACGCTGCCACCGTGTATTATACATGCTACTGTAGCCGCAACTGCTCTGGGTGTTACCACCACCATCACCACCACCATCACCACCACCACCACCACCACCACCTAACCAGCACCGTCATGCGCCTCAGGGAAACGATCGATATTTTCCAACCACCTCGTTGTTCGTCAAACAACTCACCGCCCCCCACCCTAACCCAAAAACACACTGTTGCTTCACTAGAACGTGATGGCGGCGAACGATGGCTCCCAAAAGCCATACCACCAACCAGCTAACCTTTTCCGAGCCCCGAACAAGCGTCTGAAACGCTCCAAAGAGAACCATTCTCACATTTAAACTACCGAACATCAATTTCGAAGCGCTTACCATGTCCACATACTCGGGACGAGAAGCGATAATGGGACGCAAAGCAGCAGAGTTTTAGAGTATGCAAAACGGAATAGCTCACACATCTTTATACTCCGTTCGTTACGCTCACAAACGACCGTCCCGGGCCACATACATGATACGCTGTGTGTGCCGCGTAACAAACTAGGGCGGTGGCTTAGACCTATTTTCCTAATAACGTCCGATTCTAATTAGCCAATGATATGTCTACTATACAACTACTGTAATGTAAGTTGTAGGAACAAAAAGCAACTCAATCACTTAAAATACTCCTTACGTCAAAAATGTTTAAAATTAAGAGATTTAGGAGGTGCGAATGATTATTTCTATTTATATTTCCTACGAAATAAAGTGCTTCGCTTAAAAGTTTGATCTCAATTTCGCTTATTAATATTTTAACCTCATTAAATTTGAAGCAATATTAATGCTTCAACATCACTGGTGCTATGTGTGATTATGTACTTTTAAAAGGTTGGCCAGTTCATCACACGGTTAGAAAAATTAGAACTGAAACGGAGGCGCTATTATCAACTTTTGTCATAAAAATAACCAAAACAGCACCATAAAATTTATTTAATACATAATGGTTCACGTTTTGCTTAGTAACGATCTTAGCGGCTGAGGTGTAGGTGGTACCGAGGATATTGCGAGATATTCATTACACAAAGCAACGGTGTTCGGATTGAATAACCCTCAGTAAGTAGTCGAACAAGGGCGAGGGAGGAGTGGGTGGGAACGATCGACCGGTATAATGTATTATAATCACCTAGTCCCCAAGGCAAAAAAGAGGGTCGATTATAATGATATTCTCATTAGGATATGAACCAAGGACAATTATTTCGAAGGTAGCGGCTCGTTCACGCTCCCTCTTCCCCCTTCTCACCCGTGACGTGATGGAATTATTCATACGACCCATTTTGATTCGTAAATCAACTTTTGGAACACCAACACTCAGCAGCGTCATCATCTTTAATGATGCAATTATTTGTTATTAAACCATCCAAGTTCACTAGCTGCATTGTTTACAAAAATTATTACAACAGCTTTTTTCAGGGATATAGAATCAATTAAAATAAAAGTATCATCGATTCAATGCTTCCACTTAAAATACTATCTTTATGCTGCAAGCAACAACACACTACCCACATTTTACACAACTTTTCACCACGTGAAAAAATGAAACTGATAAATAATTCATTAAAATAAGTTATTTTCTTTCTTGCGTCCCGAAGCCTTTTCTCCACTTCGGAAAGTAACTTTGAAAATAGCCTACGGTTGTGCTTCTACTGCTTGTTGCTACCCTTTTGCAGTAATTTCTTCATTGCCTGTCGATACGGTTCTTCATATCCTGATAAAATTTCTTTCATAGTCATTTCAATCAGCATATGAAAGCTCTTCTGCGAACGATACACGTGAACATAGCGCCCCTGGTGCCTGTTTTTACATAGTCAACAATTTTACTCCTTTTACGGATGATCTCATTTCCTTTCCCACGTATATTTGTGCTTCGTTCGGATAAAACCAAATCATGTGCTCCTACCTTCTGAAGGTAGAGTAGGGGTAGAGAGATAGAGCAATACAATTTGATCCGGCAAGTGAAAGTGACGTTGCAAATAACATAACCCTAATACAGGAAAAGGACACTCCACTTCCAGCCATTCCCACACCGTGCACCCTTGAAAATCCAATTAATGACAGGCTTTTTATGTTCGTTTAGACATTTTGCTTTGCCTACCGCTTACCAGCGGTGTTAGACGTGCTCCAAAAAATGTATTTCTACAACAACACAGATCGATAGTTTCCGAAACTTATTTTCGTTAAGTTTACCCACCCGTTACAACTAAGGAAATAACCGAGTGAAAAAAAACGGAAGTTACGGCGAAATATTCGACCCCCCTGCCAGTTCCGGACGGAACTTGCACAACTCTCGGACCACGGGTACACATTACACTCTATCCCGCCATCATTTGTAATAGCAGCTTTTGGGTAATGTACCTTACGAAGTCACAAAAATCAGAAGCTTTACCACCACCAGGTGACCTTTTGCTGCGATGGATCTCTTCTGTCGAAACTGAACCCAAATAATAGTACGACGTCTAACGACGACGAGCGGTTACCACCACCCCACCACACCTTATCGAAGGTCACAATCAAAATCAACATCATCATGGTCACCACCACCACCTCCCTCCAGCATTGTTCCCGTCTTTCCCCCGTCTTCGGATCCATATATTGGCTAAATACCTACACCAAAAACTTTACTACACAGGTCGGCCAGGTGCTCAAGAATGGCAGCGGGCGGCTTTCGCCATCATTCCACCAGCAGCAGCAGCTCACAGGAATATAATTCGAATCTGATTGCGAAACCGTTCAGGGTGGTGATTAATGCGCCGATCGCGTGTGCATGCAATGTGATGCGCCAATCAACACACTGAAACTTTTATTGTAGAGAAGAGGGGGCGCGCGCAAGATTTTTCATCGCTGCCCAAAAATCGATATGCTCATTGAATGTATCGTGAACGCACGTATATTATGCTACTATTGAGTTTTTAAATCTAATAAACACCACTAAACTTCTTTAAATCCAATGCAAAAAATTTCCCACAACAATCCATGATTGAATGCGATCAAGTTTTAATTTGAAGCTTATTTCCGAGTTTTGTACACTTTTGATGAATAATTCATTTTTTTTAAACGGGAATGACTCATTCTCAAACGTAAATGCTATTAATACAGTTAGCGCAATGAAAAGGGCGTAGATTGTAACATGATCCCATATATAGCAGCGATAGAAGCAAAGTTGCAAAGTGTGATCATACTTGAAACAACCATACAAGTCGTTCGACTGCAAGATCATCCGTGTTTCAACGGCACGAGTGCATATGCTCGACTGGCAGAGCAGCAGTATGCGCCAAGAATCCGTACACATCTTTCAATAAAAATCGAACACTGGAAACCGGCCCTCCTTCTCTCCAGGCGATGGATACACCAGAGCAAAGTGTCAAGTGAATAAATAACTATTACTCATCCGCAGCATGTCTTTCAATGTATTTAAATTACACGCGAAATTGCAATGCAGCATCGAATCGTGGAAAGGAATTCTAACGAATGTCCAATTAAATTGCTACTTAAATTGCCTCGTTAATACTAAAAAACACAACTTACCGTCCGCGTCGACTTCGTTGATCATGTCTTGCAGTTCTGCTTCTGTGGGGTTTTGACCTAGCGATCGCATAACGGTGCCTAATTCCTTGGTCGTGATTGTGCCATCTCCGTCCTTGTCGAACAGCGAGAACGCTTCTTTGAATTCAGCGATTTGTTCTTCCGTAAGTTGATCGGCCTGAAAGGAAGTAGAAAAGGAAATTAAAACAAGCATTAGTTTTGCGTTACTATCGTGTTATAGCATACATTCCATGCCGGTGAAGTGTTAATGGCCTTGGCGAGAGAGGCGTGAGTAGAACACCTGAAGCACGTCACGCCCTTGTGTCTGTCCCAGTGGATCAATATATTTTCCCCATAACCCATAATTTACGCATGAAACCTTTTCCTTTTTATTACCAACAATTCATTGAACATGAACTATCAATCTATTGGCATGTATACACTGATGTTTGCAGCGGGATGACCTTCCCCTATTCCGCTGGAGTTTGATTAATAGGAACAAATCTATAACAGGTGGCGAAGGGTGGCCGCGTTTCACATCCTGCCCAAAATTCTTCTTCCGTCTTCTGTGGACTATTTATTGCCTTCTTTCATTAGCTTGGGGGGAAATGTGAATTTTGTCTTCCCAGCGCATATCGATGAACGACGCGGAACAAAATGCTTGCAAAACCTTGAACTTAAATAATCCCGGGGAGGGCGAGGGGTGTGTGTGGCAATATCCGCTTTTTGTTTAACCTACTTAACCGTTGATCATAACAAGCTGCTGTCAAACAAAACAAATCACGCTATGCACTGATTTAAGGGTTCAATCACAGATAAAACTCCAAAAACTGGCGCGTAGAGATCTCCACCAACGAAACGGAACGTGACCCCTTTTTCATAGCAATCGCGTGGAGATGTGCAAAATGCCAACGACCATCGTATGCTTGCTGTACCGTTACACGTGACAAGTTATTCGAGAATAATTAAACATTATTTATATGCATGTCTCGTGCGTTCCAAAGCATGCGGCGAGGCACACCAAGGCGTTTCACCCAAGACTAAGTTTAGAAAAAGTGGCACAAACAACGCGTTATATCTTATCGCTGCATGGAGAACGTTACAATGTTGTAGTATCGGCTTGGTTTAGAAAGAATGTCTTGGTTTAGAAAATAATCTTCTCGAATAAAATAACTACACCAATTGAAAACTAAAAGCAGGAAGCGCATGTGATGATCAGCGCCACAGAGAGAAAGAGAGAATCACCTGACGGCATTGGTATTTGTCGCTTCATTACTCTCCGCAGCAGCAGTCTGTGATCGGACACGTCTTCGTTTACAAACCCATACAAACGCGTACATTTTCTCTTGCTCTTCATCGGCCACGCACAGTGTGTGTCTACACGAAGCCGCCGGCTTACGAACCGGTCAACTAGAAGGGGTGAGTATTCTCTCCTTCCTACTATGGACTGTAGGACTGACTGATGACTGACTGTGTAGCGCATAGGGCGGCCGCGACCGGCTCATCATTTCACACTTGCTCGGGCCGGTTTTGCCGCAGCGCAGAAAAAAAGGAACAAGCAAAGGAAGAAGCGGAATCTTGAATCGACTGTTCTCCCGACGGGACAACTCGTACCGTGACAACTGTGTGATAGCGGCAGCAAAGACGCTAACATTTACCGCCCCCTGGGAGCATCGGCAAACTTCTTAGGTGACAATTTCCCGTCAAATACCATCGTCGTTGGACGACGAGGCGGCGGAGCATAGGTTGTAATACTATCGACACCAAAGGCACTCTTGTGACGGTGTGCATCGAGCTCTTCTTGCTTCGTTGCAGATTTCTCTCGCACATGAGAATTCGTTCATGAACATTCAGTTTGGAGATTCCTGTTCGGGTTGGTAATGGTACCATCAATTCAAACGCTTACAAGTACACTGAGTTATAGTCTTCGATATAGTTAAAAGTTTTCCAGTAGAGAAGAGAATTTAATAAGTATTTTTCAACAATATACTATTTTTCAAAACCATGCCTTATTACACCAGAGAAGCAGACTGTGATTTTAAAACAGTACATACGCTATCAACTCAAGCGAAAATACAACTGACTATTGTTCCACAAATTCCAATTCCAAATTCCACAAATTCCAATTCCAAATTCCACAAATTCCATTGTAATGGAATTTGTTTGCAATTTGCCTCCCGACCACACATTATCTTCCATTATAATATCCATCTGATTTGCTTAAAGCTTCAACCAATCGACTAGTTGCGTCTGCATTTGCTTGACATTCGGTGTCAAAACATAACACTCATTAGCAACCTTTTCCCAACACGAAACAACATACAACACCGTCCGTCATCGTGTTGCTATCGGTGCATTTTGTTCGAGGTGAATTATTTTCTCCACCGCTAATATAACAAAAAAAAAGCAACCGACACTGGACGTTCTTGACCTCAACCAGTGTTGCTCGTCTGTAGCTGCTATTTTACGTATTTGCCGTAAGATTCTGATTCTGTGCGCATGCAGCTTGCAATACCTACGCTAAACTGTGTTTGCTGCTATCGACGTTTGCTCGAACGCTTGAGTGAAGAAAAGGGTTTTCGTTTTTATGAGTCTGTTTTTATTTGTTCACCTTTCCATCTACCTTTGACCGGTGCGTTGGCGGCCGGTTTGAAAAGATTTGTAGAGCAAATAAAGCGACGTTTCAATTGAAAACAACGGAGCGTGTTGCTACTCGCCAAGCATGGCCAACCACCATGCTTTCTTTCCACAGCACACACCAAAGTTGACCCCGGCAGTAGCAAAACAAATGCATGCAATAGCAAACTGTACCGCAACATCAAAAGCGCGTAAAAAAAAGCTGGGCCTGAGTCAGAAGCCGAACAATCGGTGCAACAGGGTCTCGGTCTGTACACTCCACTCTACCCTAGGCAAGGGTACCAAACGTGTGTGTATGTGTGTGTGTATGCGTATACACAACTAAACCTAGCGAGCCGACACACCATGTGCCGGTGAAAATCGAAAATACATTTCTCGAAAACACGGACACCAACCAAATCAGTGGGGAAAAACATACGAGCGCGCTGGGCCGCGGGGGGCACACTGTTGGAGATGAATGTGCCACAACACTACCAAAACCTACACCAACGATTTGATGTGAGTTGTTCGTGGTGTCCAACCACGGTGATGTACTCTTTCTCTCTTCCTCTCTCTCTCTCTCTCTCTGTCTCGAGCGCACCCAGAATCTACTACTACTACACTGCACCCCGCTACACGCACTCTGCTTCCCCTCGTTCCCAGCATTGTCAAACCACACATCAGACGAACGGTGCTCTGCAGAAGGTGTCCCAAAAATAACATTCCAACACATCGTGCCGCCACAAGACAGCACCGGGGCGGCCGCGCGGTACGCGTTGTTGCTGTTTTGTTGCCACTACACAGTGGCACATCGGCACACCATACACGAATGCAACAAAAACAAAAACACCGTTCCCGAAAAAACGCATCTGCAGCACAACTGCACCGCACACCACCACACAACACACACGGCCGTCGTCCGTGACCGGGGGAAATCGGGATGAATTGGATCCCGGCCGCCGGTTGCCTGTTTCTCAGGCGCTCGGTTCAGTTCGATGATTCGATGACGGTGGCTTGTGTGGCGGATATGGAGGATTCGACAAGTCGTTGCTTCTTCTCCCAAATGCTATGTGCCGCGCGCTTTGCTTGGTGCACAGTGTTGTGCCACGTTGTGAGAAAACAGCGAAGCCGAAAAACATAAAAGTTCGTTGTAGTTTCTTCTTGCCTATGCTGCCTGCCTTCCTGCCTTCCTGCCTTGGGTGGCTGCGGCTGTGTGGGTGAGTAGTGCAGGAATGCCGCGGTTAGCGAATTACTAAAGTAAACTGGATTACAATATTACTATGGTCGACGCAGCATCTCAAGCTATTTCAATTTTTAGGAAAGGGTTAGTTTGTTCCTTTTGGAAAATGTTCACATTTTTTTAGAGCAAATGTGGATCATAATTCTAACCAAAACGAATGATTTTACAAATATACTTTTAGTCATTTTTAAAACGAAAAAAAATTTCTGACGATTTATGAGGTGGCTTTCTTTTTATATATTCTCAACATATCTAAAATCGTTATCACATTTGTATTATTGAAATAGTTTTGGAATGATGATTTTTTTACATTATTAAATTCTCATCTTATTCCAATCAGTTTAAATTATCATCTAAAACTATCCGGCAAATATTGATGGAGTTAATTTAATTATAATGCGTATATATTTTATTCCAAAATATAATATTATATCATAAATGATTCTAAGTTACAAAGTTGTCAAATGAAATCATATCTAAATTAAAATAAGAAACAATACTATTTTGGTTCATAAACAAAAACGCTGATTAATCTTCCAGAATATTTAACAGGAACCTGATGTTTTCAGTCTTTTTTTTCTGGAAGAGAAATAGTGATCGAACCTTTGCTGATTGATTGACTATTTATTTATACCGTTTGATTGTGTTAGAAATTTATTTGACCACGTGTGGTTCATAGGTGTAATCAATGTTATCTACTTTTTACAATCATTAGAGCAAATTTAATATGTCTAAATTTGTCTACGTATTGATGATCAATACGTATTACTGATGATAACGATTTTTTTTTTCATGATAAGCCATGAAAATTTACAGAAAAAGTGCTTAATAAAGCATCCCATTATAAAAAGATACTTTAAAATGAAAAAATACAACCATTCTAGAAAACAGTTTTAATTCAACAACTAAAAAGACGTAAAGTAATAGTGAGGTGAATGATACAAAACGCTTAAATTAATATGCACTGCGTTGTAGTTCAAGTAGACTTAAGATTGGCCTGTACGATACGCTAACGCTGATTTGGGTCACCACCTATCGATCCTACGACACGAATGGCAAATTAGAAGCTTTCTGAACCTCGTACTGGACTACCGAAAGACAAGATCAGCTCGAAGCTTAAACGAACACGAATAACGAACACACGAAACTGCCACGACAGTCAAAGCCTCGCAAGGATAAACTTACCCTTTCCTATTTCCCACAGCAGAGAAAGAAGGGGATACGTTCATTAGGTTCTGCTTCATTTCTTCACTATTTTCTAGCCATTCATGGGGAGCCGCATAGTGCAATTGATGATACTTTTTATACAGCATACGCGTCTAGATACCCAATTAGATACCCCAGCGTCAGTAAACTGGTGCGCAAGGGAAACATTTTTCCAAAATTCAGGCACACCTGTCGCAAACATCAGAGTTATTCGTAGGAGGTAGGACGTGCGACACACGTCCACAACATTCTATCACAGTTCTAATTGGATTGGATTGGACCCTGGGAGGATGGCTACCGGGTAGGCTTCCCATCACACTACTCCAAAGAGGAGGCGCGATAGTTTTGTGCGTTCAAGCGCTACGCCACGAGAACGGTTTGCTTCTGTTAATTGTCTCACCAGGTTTTCTTCGGTTTTTGTGGAGCACTTCTCGCAACGCGGGAGGGGGTTTGTTGGGCCGGGGTATGTAACCTCTTTGTGTCATGGCGCAGCGTGAGGTAACACTATAATACTTCAGGGCGCACAGTTGTCGCCATCGTGATAGAGGAGAACCCTCCACATGAAATATGCCATAATTTTAATCTCATTTACACAATTCCATCGTATGAAGAGAGCAGAAACCCCTAGGTAAGTCGTCAAAAGGCTTCCCTGGGGAAGATCGTGACAGCAGGATTTGGAAGGTGTCTTAGCAACCGCAACAAAAATTATGTCAATGGTTGTGCTACTGGAATGACATATTTTAAATCCCGTTGCATAACAAATTTCCAATGCTAGTTTTGCATTAGAAGTATCAAGTTTTTTTTTTTCACATTCGTTTCATTGCTTTTCGAGATTAACGTAATGGAATTTTAAGCAAATAAATCAAATGCTGCTCTCATATTTAGTGATTCATTGACACTATTAGAGAGCAAATAATTCGCTTTCATTAAGCTATGATGGATAACATATCACCTACTCGCTATCAATATAGACAGTAGAGAAATTGTGGTTTGAATGAAGAGAAACACAATAAATTTGAAGCCTCAATAAACTGGTCATTTACTATTGGTGGGGACGCGGTCGACGGAATCCTCACCTTTCCGCTCGGCAACAACTTCACGTCCAAAAAGGTGAATGTTTCGAAAATTTGATTCAAACGGCCGTAAACGGTCACCAGAGCGCTGATTTGGTACGCGGCGGCGCTTCCCCTTCTAACCTACTTCACATTGAACGTGAGATCATTCCGGTTGTAATTTTTGTTCTCTCTCTCTCTCTCTCTCTCGCCCGCTTTTTTCACATCCGTGAGATTTCGCCCATTTGCTTCGGTGGAAGCAGACGAGCCCCATGCACGAGAGGAATCGTAGCAGCCGTTTCCGCAAAGAAGAGGTGTGCTTGCGCTGCTTGATGCTTCCATCTTCCATTTCTGGGCTTCGGGAACAGCTCCACCTTCACCTGTACAAGCGAAAAATGGCCCCCTCTCATGACGGCCATGTCGGTATTATAGGCTAATGATGGCGAGAACTTACGAAAGCAACCATGACGATGTGGAGGCAGCCTAATATTCCCCGGAAATGAAAATACATGCCAGTGGTCAAAGACGATAGTCACATTTTTGCAAAATGTGCACACACCACTTGATCGCAGTGAGTAGCGGCGGCGGTGGCGATGACACACAACACCACCACAACTTTAAAACTCGAGAGCAATATTGCAATGGGGTACGGGAACCGCGAGAAAAAACCCGCATTGCGGTAAAACGAGCCGCTGAGCGAAATATGCAAATTTTTACTCGCGCTCTTCTCCTCTCTCGTTCAAGCCAACACACGCACACATGCGCAACACTCCCCGTGTCCGTGCG
>JXWZ01012774.1:0-20443 GCA_000956215.1 Anopheles farauti No. 4
AAACACACACACACGAAACCAACAGCTTCGAGTCTTTAAGCTCGCCAAATCGTGGCCAACGCTGAATTTACTCATTTCCATCATGGGCAGAACGATGGGTGCGTTAGGTAATCTGACGTTCGTGCTCTGCATTATCATCTTCATCTTTGCCGTGATGGGAATGCAGCTGTTCGGAAAGAACTATGTCGGTAAGTAGCGAGCACTTCAACAGCACAATCAACAGCGAAAGATGGTTAGCAAATTAAACCATTACATAAACATTGCGAACACAAACAAGTCGAGCACCAACACAACACCACTACTTAACGTACATATGGAGATTTCTCCCTATAAAACAAAACGAAAAATTCCAACAATACTGCGCTAGTGAAATGAGACTGCTATTTCTGTAGATCAACAAGCATGATATAGCTGTTTGTGAAACGTGAATAGCTACTACCAAATCACAATTAGTAAAATCATATTCTTTTGTTATGACTTGATAATGTAACTATACGATACTACGACTTGTTCTTGTAACACAATAATGGCGGTATTATAATAAGTTGAAGGTAGAGTATAAAAATATAGCGCAAAAGCATTTATATTACTGCATAACAACAATGCTTCTTGCTCCAGGCATAGCTTTCAAATAAAAAAAAAGCAAGCAAGCAAGTTATATATCGTTATAAGAAAACGTTTTACCAACGCCATGAATTTGATTGGTTACTTTGCAAAGTTAAAGTTTTTTTTTTCATTAACACATTGGTGGAAAAGAATTAAACATTAATTTATAAAAAATCTTTATACAAGGGATTTAGTAGAAGGTAAAATTTTTCTTACACTGATATGCTGATATGCTAGATCGAATTGCTCTCAAACTTGCAATAGAAATTGCTGTATTCCATGCAAACGAATTGCTAAACAAACTGCTTAAAATTCGAGCTTTTAGAAAACGGCTATAAACAGCTTACACAATTCTTGATCATTAGTACCTGTTAGCTTTGCGTATATTATGCACACAGACTAGACTATTATTTATCTGTCAAACCTTCAACAATGGAGTTCATGCTGGTTGCTCGTCTCACTTACGTCCTCTCTTTCCGTTCATTTCGATATAAACAATTCTTTCAGATAATGTTGACAGATTCCCCGACCATGACCTACCAAGATGGAATTTTACGGATTTCATGCATTCTTTCATGATTGTGTTTCGGGTGCTGTGTGGAGAATGGATCGAATCGATGTGGGACTGTATGCTCGTTGGCGATGTCTCTTGCATTCCTTTCTTCTTGGCAACCGTAGTAATAGGCAACTTAGTGGTACGTATACGCAACACTGCGACACCTTCGACAAGATCGTCATTCACGTTCGGGTTTCTTTCGCAGGTGCTTAATCTTTTCTTAGCCTTGCTTTTGTCAAACTTCGGTTCATCATCACTGTCAGCGCCAACAGCAGATAACGAGACCAATAAGATAGCAGAAGCATTTAACAGAATATCGCGCTTCTCTAACTGGATCAAAATGAACATCGCAAACGCGCTCAAGTTTGTGAAAAATAAACTAACCAGCCAAATTGCATCGGTGCAGCCAACAGGTGAGCAGTTCAGTCATCTCATTTGGATATGGAAAGAAGGTTACTATCCACTTATCATTCCTGATAGTATCGCTATGTGCCGTTAATACGTAGTTGTTTCTGTAACTATCCTAAGCTACTTAGAAAATTCCCTTCACTTAAATCGATCCCAAACAAATATTTTGTATTATGATCAGTTTTACACAAAGAAGATATGTACGGATATATATTATTACTTTGGCTCGAATTATTGGAAATTTTCATAACTGCATTGTTTATAGTACCGGTCTGATATGGAAAGTGGATTCTACCCTTCTACCCACATTTAGTTGTTATGCTTCCGTTTATGTGTTGCTAGTTTCGTAGATATGTATCATGTGATGTTAATACGTTTGTGTGTTATGAAGTGATAAAATGTACCAATGTATCGGTGTCTTGAAATATTTGTTTTATAATTTGTAACATCGTAGGCGGGTCTATTTTAGTAGTTCATCATTGCTGCCGGAATGGAAAGTGAAAAATGTTTCACAAATTTGAAGGAGCCTATTTAGTTATGTATTGTGATGGTTTTTGTAGTATCTAATACAGAGCACTGTTTTTGTTACTCTGTTCATAACACCCCGTACTTGGTTACGCTATGTGGCTACTGTGAAATAATCTTACTTAAAAGACAGTTGGTTTTTTTTCACTTGGATAGTAAACCTATTCAATGAGCTGTATGATAGAGCAGGATATGCTTTCAATGAATGTTGTATTCACAATAAGTAACTGTCGTCGTCTTCGTCGCCAACTAACACATACCTAACATCATAACATATTGCCTTTATGTAACAGTGTAGACTATACTTTTCATTAATTCGACTACCTAAGTCTGTTATTTCAAGCTCTCATGGGCATTATCTCAACGATTGGGAACTGTTATAAAGTTCCAAAGAACCAACGGAGACGAACGAAGTCGCACAAACACCACACGAAGATTAAGAGAAACTATCAAGAAAGCGCACATGTAAGAGACCTAGAGAAGAGATATTCTTCCTTTTTTTGTGATTGCGAAAGCTGAAAAAAGCTTAATTTTTGGAGAAATGAAGCAAAAGTTCCTTTCGTAGTTAATTTTCTTCACAGTTTCCAAAAACTACCATAGTTGAATAGTCAATCCAGTTGAGTTTCGAACCCACAACCAGTGTTTTGTGCGACTGCAAATTGAAACACTTTCATGAAACAGGAATGTGCTAAAAACTGAAAAGCAATATCGCCCATGAAATAGAGCAACTAAAAAAAAAAACTACAAATGCACCGGGTGTGTTTAATTTTTACAGTTATATTGCCCATGCCTCACACAGTAGCATCACTAGAGGGATGCGTACTGGTGTTGGTATTATATTTTTTTGAATCATAAAATCAAACCGGTTTTTTTATCCTTTTCAAAAATATTTACTGTATTTATTTTGATTCGGAAATAACTTTCAATACTACCCTGTGCGTTTATCTGTGTTTCATACAGTGTAATACAACAATCCCTTTTTTTATTGCGTGTACATACTGTGTTTCTTTATAAAATGTGTTCCCGCACTCATATTGTTTACTCTGTTTGAATCCATCCTGTACAATCGTAGTAGACGTTCTGCGCTGTTAGTAATGGAAACGATTGTCATGTATGTTGCTGTTTGCTGTGTGTTTATCCAATGTGTATGCTAAGATGTACGTCAACTTTGCTATATACTTACAAACGAGTCTTAATTCAACGATATCGATTTTTTCTTTTCCACTTTGTTGGTGTCATTCATATGTATATTTTCGACGATTCCATCGCTTTCAAACATTCCAAACAAAACAAACCGAATGGGCTCCAATCGAATTGCTATTTATGGAACTGCTGATGCGCTCCTGTTTTCTGAACTTTCTCGAAAACGTGTTCGAACAATGAATCTATCATTCGATACCACCAATACAAATATGGACATATGGAAACAATAAACATCATGACACACAAACAAAACCAAAAAAAAAAAACAATCGAACAAAAAATCCGTTAGGCAAAGGGGTATGTCCATGTATATCTGCAGAGCATGGTGAAAATGAGCTGGAACTTACACCAGATGACATACTGGCGGATGGGTTGCTGAAAAAAGGAATCAAAGAACATAACCAGCTTGAGGTAGCGATCGGTGACGGTATGGAGTTTACGATTCATGGAGATCTGAAAAATAAGGCAAAAAAGAACAAACAAATCATGAACAACTCGAAGGTACGTAGTGATCTTTTTCGCTTTTCCGCACTTCTCCATACGTCCATACGCTTTCTTTACGTTCGATTTTTTTGTTTTGGCTTCACTATCTGCATCCACCATCCCATTACCATCGTACCCGTACACATCACTAACCTGCAACATTACATCTTTATACTCACAGTCATACACCTTTCTACAAGAATCTATAACTGCCAAACAAAACATTAATCTCATTATGTGTGTATTATGTCTTGATAATTAGGTGATAGGCAATTCTATTAGTAATCATCATGATAATAAATTAGAACATGAACTGAATCATAGAGGCGTGTCCTTGCAGGACGATGATACTGCCAGTATTAAATCATATGGCAGTCACAAAAATCGCCCATTCAAGGACGAAAGTCACAAAGGCAGCGCCGAAACGATGGAAGGCGAAGAAAAACGTGATGCCAGCAAGGAAGATCTAGGAATTGACGAAGGTAATAAACTAACAAACCCGACCATTGTATTACATCTCAATCTCAATTATATGTGCTTTTTCTCCCTCTCTCTCTGCAGAGCTCGATGACGAAGGCGAAGGCGAAGAGGGGCCTCTAGATGGAGAACTTATTATTCACGCAGAAGAAGATGAAGTGATTGAAGACTCACCTGCTGATTGCTGTCCAGATAATTGCTACAAAAAGTTTCCGGTGCTTGCTGGTGACGACGATGCACCATTCTGGCAGGGCTGGGGAAACTTACGTCTCAAAACGTTCCAGCTTATTGAGAACAAGTACTTTGAGACTGCTGTAATTACGATGATTTTACTTAGTAGCTTAGCTTTGGTAAGTACTGTCCCGAAGCCGTCTATTTACGGTGAACGATACCGAATCCGCTGCACTTTTATTCTAATTCTTTCTCCTGTTTATGTTTGTCTTTGCTCTCACTTCCATTTCACAATGCAGGCTCTTGAAGATGTCCATCTTCCACAGCGCCCAATCCTTCAAGATATTCTTTATTACATGGACAGAATATTCACAGTGATATTTTTTTTAGAGATGTTAATCAAATGGTTAGCCTTAGGTTTTAAAGTGTACTTTACGAATGCTTGGTGTTGGCTTGATTTTATCATTGTAATGGTAAGTACGACGCGACGTGGAAAAAAACATTGGCCGATCCCACATATTATCTGTTATCTCCATATCATCTGGTTTTTTTTTCAAAACAACTACATAACCGAACAACTTAGTTAAACCACACTGTCCTTCGTTTGCAAATAAGCAGAAAACTTTCCTTTTACATATTACTCACACACATTCAAAGTAAGTGACATCTGCTTTTTGATGCCGATTTGGAAGCAACAACAACAACAACAAAAAAAGAAAAAAACAAACACATAACTAGTAGAACGACTATCTTGTTTCACTTGGTTTCCGTTTGGTTGATTTGTGTTTCAATTTGTTTTTGCCCCGTTCAATGACTTTTTTTCTTTAGCTATCGCTGATAAATCTTGCCGCTATCTGGGTAGGAGCGGCCGATATCCCAGCATTCCGTTCAATGCGTACTCTGCGCGCCTTACGCCCTCTGCGTGCCGTATCACGTTGGGAGGGTATGAGAGTAAGTACCAAGACACTTGGTTCACTTGCGTAAGTTTTTGAATTCCTGTGAGGCAAAGGCCTCCCGGGCTTTGATGGTGTACCACTTTGTGCAGTGATATTGTTTGTGGAAGCTCTCCTGTTCTTCCTTCAATTTCCTACCATATGTAACCTGGCGATACACGACTTACTTTCTATTTCTTCAATGTAGTCTTCTATATGTTTGTATAAACGTGTGCTGTATGTCTTCAAAATACTCGTCCAAAATTCTGTCTTCTTTCTCTTCTGTTCGCGTTGCTCGTTTATGAACTCAATCGATGCCAGGCTTATGGTCAATACTGTGTACTGTGATATTTGATGTTTAGTAAGATGAACAGTTTGTAATCATTTTAGTTTTCTTCGGTATGAAGCGGTACATTTTACATCATAATAGACTATACGACTTATTAGAATAAAACCAAAGCCATGATGATTAACATTATAATCAATATTTCTCTGTTTCATCGATTTAACCAAAAACGTAAACGTAAGACTTGAGTCAAGAGATTCGTTTATTTATTTTCACTTTTCTCAACGAACATTTTTCTTAGTGCTGCTGAACCTAGATATACATACAGTTAGGTCAATTCTAATCATTTGTTATTACAATTATCAAAACTGTAAATGTACATTTTAATTCGTACCTTTTTCGTCACTCTTACTTATTTTTTCAACGGACCATGCAGAAAACTAAAATGATAAAATCAACGTTGTCGTTGTTATTCTACCAAGCTATCGATGTACACTCGCTTGTTTGATGCAACCTAAGCTGCAAATATTGAAAGCAATATAACTAAATAGCGATTCTAAGACAAAACGAGGATGATCATTCACTTCAACCTAATGACATAATGACCATAACGGAATATTGTTTGTTTTTTTTTAAGGAGCTTAGATGATCAAATACATGAGACATTGCTCAAACCTTTTGTAACATTTCAGGATCAGTTCAAGATGCTGAAAATACTCTTCGGTAGTTAATAGATGGCTATCATAGATATCTATTTCGGGTTGTATAGTGTTGTGTATTATGTACGGGTATTAACATTCGCGCTATACATTTGTAATCATCGGTTTAGAAGGAATTGAAATACGAAAAAGATAAAATGAGAAGACAAAATTCGCGTGTCTTGGTATACAAAAGCTAGATATTCGAGAGTTTAAAAACATCCCTTTTAACAGTGCGTGTTAAATTTTTGATAATTTGATTAATATTTGAATTCACTTCCTAATCAAACTCTCCATATGAGACCCAAAATCTTGGCTAATACATTTCAATCGCTGCTTTCGCTTCACGGACGAGCTACTATACCGAAATGAAGATGTACATATGAACGGCATTGAATGGAACTCATCTTTTTAAAAGATATCGACAAAAGCATCGACCGATACCCAATACGATCGAGCTGCTACTTCTGGTAGCAAAACAAGGTCTTGAAGTTGAATGTTATTGCGGGTGCAAAAGCTGTAACTGGAACCGCCTAAAGTCGCTTTATTGTGTATCGATGTTCTTTCACATAACATTTATTTTGTTTGTTTTTTTAAAGTTATACTACATTTTTTTAAATTTCTATTCAGTTTGTGGCCCATACTCGCGAAGACGAATAAAAATCTCCCATACAAATAATACAGGTTCGATCGCTCATAGGGATTGCATATGTCAGAAAAAAAACCCGTAAACTACGTAGGTGCTACGTATCTACATTCCAAATAGATTTAATATATTTTAATTTCCATCGGGATGATTTTATTTACTTTCTCCATATGTTATTTACTGAATTAGTCCATAAATTTCCAATTAGGGATAACATTTAATAACGATAAGCATATCTTGCAATGAACGATTGAAGACATTTGAATGTATTTTATTTGATTACTAACTCAGATGTAAAACAATTCACTACGGTGATAACGCTTCAACAGTACATCTAAATTTAGTATGATACATAGGAGTAACAGCCATTAAAACGCAAAGTGATCATTTGGTTTGCTACAACGTACAATACATTTATCACATACAGATTCAAACAACGACGGTTTGATTGCAAATTTTGCAATAATTTTTTTTTTCTTAATCATAATATTTCATGCTTGCAAAACACGTTTTTTCACACAAAATCATTTTGAAATTATTTCATTCAATCATATGGAGACAACAAAGATAAGGGCGGTTACGAGTAACCTTTCGTAAAAAAAAATCGTTAAATGCGTAAAAAATTTACTGGATTCGACGCTCCACGCTCTTCCTAGGTGTCTTTAATAAACTTCGTTGCTTCACTTTGTGGAGCTGGTGGTATTCAAGCATTCAAAACCATGCGAACTCTTAGAGCCCTGAGACCGCTACGTGCCATGTCCCGTATGCAGGGAATGAGGGTACGTAAAACAAAAGTATTAACAATCTACAATTAGTTTCCTACAACATGCGTCAGCCAGAGCAAACAACATTTTTTATACATCGATTTGCACTTAAACATCATTTCAAATACCGATAAAAAAAAATAAAACCTTCATCAACGTTCAACTTCACATCTCCCTTCAGTATTTACTTATATAGTGTTACCATTTTATTAACTCCAAACCAAGTAGACTATGTGTATTTAAAGAAAACATCTATTGAATAGACGCTAGTATGGACTTTTTTTTGTTCACACTTGAGTAGATGCCGTAGTTATTAAATATTTTGTTTTTACACACACAGTACAATGCGTTTCAATCGTTTTGGTTTCTTTTTTCCTGCATGAACAACCATTTTATTGTTCGAACGTTCGTTTAAAACTCTTATGTTTCGTATTCACTTCATTTCAGTATAAATATACCTTGTACAGGCACACAATTTGCTGGCGTAATAGGGTATACAAGCTTTCACAGCCCATTAGTAAAGAGTTTTCGTTGTTGTATATTTTGTATGTCATACGTCATCGATTTTGTGGCACGCTTTCCACACAAAAAAAACTGCACTTAAAGATATATCTCTAGGGATAAGCTTTGAAATTCATACTTCACTATGATTCTCTTTTATTTACATGCCTTACCCTTTACTTTGCCGTTATAGTAATATTGTACAATTATTTTGAATGACACAACAATCAGTGTAGTTTTTGTTTGTTTTAATAAAACCTATCATTACACCGCTTGAATGATGATGCTATGTATATTGATGCAGAAAGTATTTTATGTCAAAAATGTCTTTAAATCAAAGGCATCCATTGCATGCGAAGAATTACTAATGTTGTTTTTTTTCCCCCATTCCAATTGATCGTAATCTCTCTAACCCCTCCAAACCCAATGGCATAGGTTGTCGTGAATGCATTGGTTCAAGCTATACCGTCCATCTTCAACGTACTTCTGGTTTGCTTGATATTCTGGCTGATTTTCGCAATCATGGGCGTGCAATTGTTTGCGGGCAAATACTTCAAGGTAATTAATGACGCGGGTCTCATTCGAAGTATGTTTTCTAACTGTTGATTTTGTTTTGCAGTGTGTGGACAAGAATAAAACAACATTACCTCACGAAATTATTCCGGATGTTAACGCGTGCAAAGCCGAAAACTACACATGGGAAAACTCGCCAATGAACTTCGACCACGTCGGCAAAGCGTATTTGTGTCTATTCCAAGTAGCTACATTCAAAGGATGGATACAAATCATGAACGATGCTATCGATTCACGTGATGTATGTGCCGATTCGCAACGATTGTGCTATCCCGTTTTTTTTTTGTTCAATCATACTATCCTGTTGCTTATTTATACTCGGTTTACAGGTCGGCAAACAACCTATACGGGAAACAAACATCTACATGTATCTGTACTTTGTGTTCTTCATTATCTTCGGATCATTCTTCACACTCAATCTATTCATTGGTGTGATTATTGATAACTTCAATGAACAGAAAAAGAAAGCCGGAGGTTCGCTGGAGATGTTCATGACGGAGGATCAGAAAAAGTACTACAACGCAATGAAGAAGATGGGCTCGAAAAAACCGCTCAAGGCCATTCCCAGACCCAGGGTAGGTGATGAACGGTGACGGACGTTTGACGGCAGTAAAACAAAAAACTTACTTACGTTATTTCATTATCGTTACAGTGGCGCCCCCAAGCGATAGTTTTCGAAATTGTGACGAACAAAAAGTTTGACATGATTATTATGTTGTTTATCGGCTTCAACATGTTAACGATGACACTGGATCACTACAAACAGTCGGAAACGTTCAGCGCGGTGCTGGATTACTTGAATATGATATTTATTTGCATTTTCAGCAGTGAATGTTTAATGAAAATCTTTGCCCTCCGCTACCACTACTTCATCGAGCCGTGGAATCTGTTTGACTTTGTGGTGGTAATCCTATCAATTTTAGGTGAGTAACGCTTTTTTTTTGTTTGTTTTAAACAAGAACAAACTAAAACGTGACAAACACCATCCGCTTTCTATTCCGTAGGTCTTGTTTTGAGTGATCTTATTGAAAAATACTTCGTATCGCCTACACTGCTACGTGTTGTACGAGTCGCTAAAGTGGGTCGTGTGTTGCGTTTGGTCAAGGGTGCCAAGGGTATCCGAACGTTGCTCTTTGCGTTGGCCATGTCGCTGCCCGCACTTTTCAATATCTGTCTGCTACTATTCTTGGTGATGTTTATCTTTGCCATTTTTGGAATGTCATTCTTCATGCACGTAAAGGATAAGAGTGGCCTGGACGATGTGTACAACTTCAAGACATTCGGCCAAAGCATGATTTTGCTTTTCCAGGTATGGCGTTGCTCTACTGGTGCACTGCACACTTTGCCTAATTCACACAATGATTACTTCTTCAGATGTCTACGTCGGCTGGATGGGACGGTGTGTTGGATGGCATTATCAATGAGGAAGATTGTCTACCACCGGACAACGACAAAGGATATCCGGGCAATTGCGGTTCTTCTACGATCGGTATCACGTACCTACTGGCGTATCTAGTCATAAGTTTCCTGATCGTCATCAACATGTACATCGCTGTCATTCTCGAAAATTACTCGCAAGCTACGGAAGACGTTCAGGAGGGTTTAACGGACGACGATTACGATATGTACTACGAAATATGGCAACAGTTTGATCCCGACGGTACCCAATACGTCCGCTACGATCAGCTGTCGGACTTTTTGGACGTGCTGGAACCACCGCTGCAAATTCACAAACCAAATCGTTACAAGATCATCTCGATGGACATTCCAATATGTCGGGGCGATATGATGTTCTGCGTCGACATCCTTGATGCGTTAACGAAAGATTTCTTCGCCCGAAAAGGCAACCCCATCGAGGAGACGGCGGAGTTGGGCGAAGTACAGCAGCGTCCGGACGAGGTTGGCTACGAACCGGTGTCGTCGACGCTATGGCGCCAGCGTGAGGAATACTGTGCCCGCCTCATACAGCACGCCTGGAGACGCTACAAACAGAGTCACGGTGGTGGAACCGACGGTTCTGGAGATGATCTTGAAATAGATGCCTGTGATAATGGTGATGGTGGTGGTGGTGGAGGTGGTGGCAGTGGTAACGTCCATGACAGTGGAAACGGAGGCGGTGCGGTAGGTAGTGGTGAAAACGTAGGTATCGCCGGTGGCAGCATAGGAGGTGGAGCAGGCACCCCTGGTAGCGGTAAAAGTAAAGGAATTCTAGGCGGCTCTCAGGCTAACGTAGGTGTAGTGGATCATAGTCTATCACCAAAAGAATCACCGGATAGTAACGGCGATCCTCAAGGTCGTCAGACGGCCGTTCTCGTGGAGAGTGATGGATTTGTGACGAAAAACGGTCACCGTGTCGTCATACACTCACGATCTCCCAGTATAACATCACGAACGGCGGATGTCTGAGCCAGGTCTCGCCCCCCTCTCTCGGATTCAGATTCCGAAGCACGGCAGAAATAATAATGAAAATGATGTATAATGTAACGTTGAAACACACCAACACAACATCAGCAAAATCTCTCAAACACACGCAAAAGCTATCTATATGTAAATAGTCATTCGACAGATATGACTTCTGGAAATCTGGACAGTTGGCGCACATGGACGATAGACAACCAAATCAACAGAATCGAAACACACCTATCGATCGAAGGTAATCAAATGGGAAAAAAAAACAACAGAAGTAACACAACCGACATAAATCGTGGTTCTATTGCTGGTGCTGATAAGACTCTAGCACTTCCAACCAGACACGCTTGACAGTGATCGTATTATAATGATGCAAAACGGCCAATCAAAAAATGAGCAGCGCAGTAAGGGATGGCTAATCAACGCACCTGTTAATGGATTACCCTTGTATGTATGCAAAATACAAGCGTTAGTAGAAAACGCTGCAACGTAAAGAGATTCAGATGGTGCTGAAGTGAATCCAATTCTGACTACCATCATGGATCAAGTCAATTTCGATTACTAACCATCTGCTACTTGCCCCATCTCAATGCATATGCTCCTCGCAGCAGTAGCAGCAGCGGATGGAGGAACAATTTTCCTATTATCTTTTGTCTAAAATCTACAATTCACAAACTCATACTTCACTGAATTGTGCGACGCAAACATAACGCTTACGGTTACATAAAAGAATGCAAATTTTTTCAGCATTGCGCTTTGCTGCATTTTTTCCTTCACCATGCGATTATGGAAATTTTACGCTACACCTGTACGTATGTTCGAGAGTTTGTTTTCTTTTTTCGCTTGCAAACAAAACTGACTAACACTAGCTTTCGTTACATTACATGTTATTGAACATTACATTTGAAAGCATGCATGTTAAGCATATCGGTTGTTAATAATTAAAGAAATGCTACAAATTTTGTGTACATCCCTTTTGTCAATGATAAGTATTTTTTGTTTGCAAAAATACTGCTTGCATAGTTAGTGCTCATGCAAAAGCATAAGCATAGTTATGTATTCGTTAATGATATTTTTTTTTTGAGTTCGATCGATACACCTGTCACATACACGAAAATTGAAAGTTGCCCTCGAACAGTAAATCGTATAAAAATTGTGCAACGATGAATAAATGAGCTGTTTGAACGAGCAATAATAATCCACACACAACGGGGAGTTGTGGATGAACAGCAGTGCAGCAGTCTAGCAGTCTTTTGCGGATGCTGGATAGTGTTGCATGCTGCGAACTCGGCTATCATGAGCGTTTTCAAACGAGCAACATAAAAGTTAAATGGAAAAGGTAATCCATTACCGTGATCGATTGATTCGCATGCTAAAACTAAGCAAACAAAAACAGACCTGAAACACCCAGCCCAATCTGTCAGCCACTGGCAAAGCAAAACCAAGCTTGGTAAATTACATTATTCATATGTTTCTGCGTGCAATCAAACAGCCAACAACAATGATGAGATGAGAGATATAAATGGTTTTGAGAATTCTTATAACAAAGCATAATCATTTGTATCAAAGTGCAAACGTAAAAATAACAAAAATCAAATGCGAGGGGTCGGGGCGAGCCTTTAAAAATAACGATTAAACTTATTAACGCTAATAAGAATTAAAATATACTCACTCTTATACACTAAACAAATGAACACAGCAACACAAAATCACCGATTCATAATCAAAACTAAACATTTCCACTTCGAACACAAACACTCTAACATACTAGAATGCTTTTAAAACTAAACGAATATTGCCAGCCATTTGAATGTAAAATTCTAGCTAACTGGCAGTAAGCGGGAGTAGGTAAATTAACGAAGAGATATGAACGAAAGCGATCGTTTCCAGCAAGGAGAGTGAATTTCATGCATCTTTAGCGCCAGTAAAGGGAGCTTTAAAATTCTTTTGTTAAAATACTTTCGCAAAGTTACGCATCGGAAAAGTGCGGACGCGTGCAGTCGTTTGCAATGTAGTCAGTCACTTTACCCGGCGGCATCGCTAGCGTGGTATCAAAATGAATAACGCTACAAAGCTACAAACTAGCGGCTGGATTGGCAAACAGTGATAGCTAGAATAGAAGCATCATAGAAAACCGAGGGCAAATTAAAAAAGCGAAGAAATAGATTAAAATATCAATCATTTTCAGAGCGCAGCATAGGGAAGTAAGCAAACAAACAAAACAAAACAAAACAAAAAAAAGAAGCAAATAAAAGCAACACAACAGTCGATAAGTTAGCGCCACACGCGTACGCACCAAAAAAGGGAGAAATTGTTGCAAAGTTGATAAATCTTAAAAACGACGTTTCTTTATAGGTTCTCTTTTTACCAATTGCTTCATAAGAATGCTTTTGTGATATTAAATAAAAAAACAAAAAAAAACCTAGAAAAAACAAATGCTTTAGGTGGTGGCCGTTTCCAGCTAGAGCGCAGTAATAGTGAAACGGCATGGCAATTGGGGCACACAGAGATAAGGATAGCATTCTTTCCATTACCGCGCAGATGTAATATATGAAATCAGGAGTTATATTAGGTTAGGTTGGCATTGAGCATGTGTGTAGATAAATGGAGGTTTATCTCTGAAACCCACGTAATGACGATAGTCGAAGCCAGTTTTAGACAGTGGAAATCGCAAAACCCAAATCTCGACAGTCCACGGATTCACATGTATCTTTGTACGTTTGTAAAAATAATGCGTATGGATCACTGCCACATACATGCATTCGCTCACTTGACTGTACCTTTAAAAGCTTATCCATGTACCACTCGAAACACTCGAATGTAGATGGCACCCTTTCTTTTACAACCTTACTTTACTTGCGTTACAGACATCTTGTCTTAGTGTCTCGTTTAGAATCCCAAGCAGTAAAACTTAAAAAAAAAGAAAAGCTCATGCCATTGCGGACTTATGATTATACGGATAGCTATGTAAAACTATCGTTATAATGTTTATGCAATTCTACTAAACATAATGTGTTCTTTCTCACAATTTTATATCGGTATTATGCTTTTCTCCGTGCTTATCATACCAGGTTTGGAAAGCAAACAGAAGAAGAAGAAGAAAAAAAACGAAACAAAAATAATCTAGTAGTTAGGTATCGGAACACGCGTCACAAGAAGAAACGTTGGTTGCTGTGTGGATGTGTGTGTGTGTGTGCGTCATGAAAAAACAACAACAACAACAACAACAACAACAAATGCATCCCCTACGTTTAATTTACATAGTAAACGCGGAAGAGAGCGCCCACCAACGCTACACAGGTATTACCGAAAATGGGTCACAAAACCAAAATATACCAAAGATTTAAAATCAACCTCTTAGAAGTCATCAGAAATTTGACGGTATAGCAAAGGGAAAATAAACTATGATTTTTAAGAGCTTCTGCTAGAACGATGAAATGACATGAGTGTTGCGCCAAATATTTTAAATTTTCACGAATCAGCCTTCTGACCACGTAACCACGAACATTTATGACGGGCGGTCACACGCAAATATCCGTATATCCGTGTTTGTTTACTTTTCTAGGCAGATCCGAATTAGTTACAGTAATGCGGATGAAATGTGTATGAACAATGAATTCAAGCAAACTCAGTCAAATTACAACACCCGGTCCAACCACTTTAAACCATCGTTTTTCGTTTATTGCATTCGGTTCTACACACATGTGCGACCCACGTTCATGCGCAATGTCATGTTAGACAGCAGTATCATTCCGTTCAATGTGGGCTTGGTTCCGGATTGATGCGTTTGCGAACCCTGTATACCGTTAATGCTAAAACAAACAAAAAACCAAACGAAACCTGTCCATGTAATTATCAGACCCATCGTGTGTGGAAAGAAAATGTTCGCTTGAAGCGGTGAAGTTAATCTCATACGGTAAAGTAGTACGAGACGAGAAAAAGGAACAACAGGACCGATGGAAAAACGAAATGAAGACAAAACAATTTGACAGAGCAAACAACATTGCACAGCCATACGCTAGGGGAAGTTAAGAGAAGAGTGAATAATAATTAACATCGGTTAGCTAGACCAATAAGACAGACAACGTTTTCGTATCATTGCGCTTGCTGTCCATTTGCTAATTGTCGTCTATTTGCTAGCGCTAGTAGTGCACGTGCGTACATGATTGTGCTTTCGTCATATATGCATTCATCCATTTGTCCGTCTTATACAGCAGCAGAAAATTATTCGGTTCCTGCGGCGCGCCACAGAGATGACATAGATAGAACAAACAGCAACAAACTGAGCTAATCGATATGAGTCCTAAGCATAACCTTGAATAACTTGGCATAAACGAGGGCGCAAGAGGAAGAGAAAACCAAAGTGAATATTACCAAAATTACACGCACTTAAGCAATGCACGGTCGAATGAGGTTGAACGGGGTGCCATGAATCGAGCTAGCAACGATTTATGCCAATATTAAGCCATTTTTCCTATTAAGCGTTGGAACGATTCTATTCTGTAAGATAGGAATAGGGCAAAGAGAAAAATAGTAAAAAAAAACCGACACCAGAAAATGCGCGCTTTTAGCTGCTCTGTACTCATTCACCTTTAATAATCAGGTTTAAGTGTAGTCGCGAATCGTGTACAGAGGTACAGAGGCGTATGCTTACAGCAGGTACAGCATATAAAAGGCAATAATAATGCATTGCGACGCGGTAAACGATAACATTATTGAAAGTGAGGAAGCAAAACCAAAAAAAAAAAACACAGAAAACACAAATACAAAAAAGAGATTAATACCCCCAGCAACACAGAATGGTAATGTATTGAGGGAGGAAGGTCCCGCATGTCCAAAAAATAAACAACAATTTCAGTGCCTTTTCAAAAATAAGTGTGCAACAAAACAAAATTTCCGATATCGTAACCTTGATGTTCGAGTGGCTAGATTTGAAACGATCAAAACAATCGATAGGAATCGAACGAATGGACAAGTAACCGCTTTGATCGAGTAGAGCAGAAGATTGCATTAAAACCGTTACATTCTACCACGACTAACGCAGCAGCAGGGGCAGATTTTAATAACGTGAATAATTTCACCCGATCCAGCCGCGATTGCCGTTGGAACGTGGACGGACGTGCAGCGATGAGCGATGAAGTATATTTAGCCGAAGTCCGTATCGATAAACTTTCCCCGAGTTGAGTTGGTTTTGTTTGACTTGAACACCATCGCTAAAACTAGGCAAAGAAACCAGAATACCAAAGAAGTATGGTTTTTTTTTTTCTTACGTATAGATTTTTTTTCCACCATCTTGCTTTTCTCATATTTTGCTCATCAAATGTAAGCCTAATCAATTACCATTACAAAAGATATTGCATTTGTTTCTCACATGCAGTGATGGCGTTACAGCAACTGCTAGACTATAGAGAAGACCAAAAAAATGTGACTTTCATCATCAGCATTAAGGGAAACTGGTTGACAAAAAAGGGACGTGCTGAATCTTGATGAATGTTTTGTTTTTTTTTTGTTGTTGTTGTTATTTATAATTTCCTTCAATTAGATCTAGCAGATACTCGTCAGTAAAGTATTAAATGAGCCGATCCACATAATTTGCTAAGCAATCGCCACGGCTAAGAGCTACCCAGGTATATAATGACTTCGTCCTACGGTGCGGTAGATACAATAACTCTTTCTGGCTTACACTTGGAAGGAATTGTATTTGCTTACGCCAGCCAGGATGCCAACAGCAGCGACAGCTTACAGCTTAATAGCATAATTGATATTCAAGCTTGCTGATAGAAGTAACCAGATATCACGGAGTAACTAGCAAGATAATCTATTCAAACGAACTCGACCAAGTTCACTCGTTCTAACCATATAATGTACAATCAAGAGACAAGGGAACGCCACTTCAAGCGAACATTTATTGCAGTTGGAAAAGCTTGTACTGTTCTAATAACAGGATTGCGATCGAAAGAAGAGCGATTAGAACCAAAGATAGTGAGAGAAAAGAAGCGAGATAGAAAGAACGAGAGAAACAGCGAGAGCGAAGTATTAGAGATGAAATAAGGGAATGAACAAAATTGCGTCAATATAACAAATAACCCGAGAGGAAGAAACATCATTGAACAAAAGCACACACATCTCAGCATAATGTGACCGATCAATAGGTTTTAATTTTGTAGCACCAAACCCCCATTCATGGTTAGCAGTGATACAGAGTATTTGTACGCGGTGGTCACGCGAAACGAACAAACGAATACTAGATGACTAGATGACCGTACACAGAAACATCTACATTTATTTCGTGGTTAGGGTGAGGAGCTTGGCTAAGGCTACGCTGTTAACCGACGTGTACATTTTCTTAGAGACGATGGTAAAAAAAGGAAAAGGATCCGATTGATCGCTTCAAAAGAACCAACGTGCTGTATGCTTGCAATTTAAATGATTTATGACGTCATTTCTCCACTGCTTCACCAACCGTCTATTTCAGTTTTCTGTTCTAGGGTAATGCATGCGATGAAACGTTTCATTGCAACTACTAGTGGGGGTGCAGTGCGTCGAACCAGATTGAGTCAAATGAGTCCATATACACAGCTACTTCCCCAGCTGTTGTTATATACTGACATTAATTCTGTTTGAAAGCTCGCATGATTTGATTGTACATTGAGTATGACATATGAGAGCAAAAGCATTAACGATTCCATTGTTTAACAATACTTCACTGATTTAGTCATTCCTCATGATGCTCATTCCAAAACAAATGTAAAAGGTGTAATTTAATTCTGTACGTACAGCAACGTTCATTAGTCGTTAGGAGAAACTCAAACGAAGTGAGTTGAGTTGAGCGAACGTGAACCTGTAATATTATTTCTTAAATCTTCCTTATTGAAGTGAGCTGTTTATGGCTTTGTTTAGTACCGATATGGTTAATTGAATCTCTTTCATAACGAATAAGCATCTTCACATTTATAAAGGCATTAGATGAAACGAAAACGAAATGTACAGCTTTACTGCTCGTAATCGGCGATGAATGTTTCGTGAACTATTTTTCAAATATGTGACACTAAGCTGAACGATAGCGAAGATACGCTAGAATGGAACGAATGAATGTCAGTATAAGTAGGCGTGTAGACGTTCGAAACTAGTGTTACGGTACCACTCTGAGTGACTTATATTGCTTTGATACTTTTACTGGAAATGTTTAAAAGTATAATGCATTCCCCACTTCTAAACATATCACAGTGAAAAGCAATGCTATTTTTCTTACCTACGAATTCGTACTTAAGTTTAGCATAGTACCTAACACTAGCAAGTGATAAGTTGGTTGAAAAATGTTCACGAAACTGTTCTAAGATTAGGTTCTGTGTCTTCCCAACAGAATTTACTCATTCATGCCGAAGGTTTCGTACACGTACCAAACCATGTTTTTTTTTTGTTTTTTTTTATAGATCAGAACCACGCGCTTGATTTCGGATGTACGTTTGAGTGTAAAGTAATTCATTTTTTGTTTTTCAAGATACTTACAACACAACTGTGTTTAACTTTTTAACAGTGATGATAAACAAGGATAAAATAAGTTTGTTACAAAAATTGGTTAGATTATCGATTATCATAAGTATCACGCGTTATACGTCATGATACACAGAGGTCAAGATCGCTATGCGAGTGTAGTGCTCAGTTTGATACAGCAGATTTTATAAACATTGAACATCGTAGTCAAACATCATTTTTAACCATACATTGTGATAATTGGAATAGTACATAATATCCGTGATTTTGTCATTTTGTTTGATCCAATTACTCAAACATTGGGCACAATTAAATAAGACATTCTTCGTTGACTGTTTAATAGATTTATGTTTACTATAATCCATCAAAAATATTTGTATTATTCAGTCATGATTATACCATGATCATGATTTTTCCACTACAAAGCTAGCAATCTTGACCTTTTTCCTTTTCCTATACTCTCTTCATCCAAATAGTCAGCTTTCTTATATGAATTATTAAACACCGCATGTTTTGTTTACGGTATGAAGCGTTAAATGTACGGATGCTACAAATTCGTTATTGAATCCGGTCGGTTCTGTTTCTCTATGTACGCATCTGTCACTTCTAACACATAAATTAAGAATCACATTAAAAAATCAAAAGATTATCTAAACTAGGTAAAACAATGATTGACAATTCATGAAGTAGTGTTACGTTATATAAAATTATGTTACTTCCCATCATTGTGCATTAGTTCATCAATTTTATTCTCGTATGTTTTCAATGGATCGATGCAAGTTTAAAACGCAGTGCTGATAGCAATATTTGCTATACCCAATCTAATAGTCATACACGCATACACAAAGACGCACACAAACAACACTCAGTACACTGAACAGCATAAATACAACAAAATGGAATATGTGCAAACATTTGGGGAAAACAGTCAAAATCAAGACAACTAATGAATCGAAGATGCAAACGTAAGAGCGTTGAAACCACAAACAACAAGATTATAGATTTATTATTCATTATGATTATTGTAAAAGAAAAAAATTGTTGAAGTTTGTACAAATAAAATAAATGATAAAATATAGAACTTGACTGCTTTAGAAATTGTGTATGAATTGGCTTACTTTCAAAGAATACGAATACGGATATGACAGACAGGCTGATTTAACGCAAATTGCTCAAAGCCATGGACGTGGTCTTAACTGTAAGCACAGCTATCTCATCGGCAATCAGCATTCTATAAGTTTTCCAAATTCCATGTCATAGATCCGTCAGCTTGATTTAGTGTTGTTGTCAACATGGTTTCACTTCATCTAATCAATTCGTTGAGACTTCTCAGTTGCAATATTCTAGCATAGCCAAACCCAGGAGTGAAGAACTTTTGCAAATTGCAACTTCTGAAGTATCCCCAAGCTTCAAATGTTTCAGGCAATAAAATTGGTTCCTAATGGCATTCAATAAAGCTATACATATATCTATTTCTAATGTAACACCCATTTTTACCTTTTTCAATACAACTTGAATTACAACTCAACATTAGAAGTCTGTCCTGTTACCTTGACCATTTAATCACTACAACATTTAATCATTACAATGCTTTACATATCAATTTGTATTAATTGTATTATTGAACGCAGCTAATACCAGTTTACCAAATAACATTTTTTCACCCAAATTTCTAGAAACATACAATTTTAGGATGAATTTATATCTCTCT
>JXWZ01012780.1:0-17717 GCA_000956215.1 Anopheles farauti No. 4
TATATGGGTCGCATTAGAATCAAAGAACACGTTGTAGGCGAAGCTAGTTCAACTGAGGGAAAATCATCGCAAAAGTCGCAAATTCCCGTCTAATTTTTGTTTCGTATTATTTCATTTACTTCCTGAACATGTTGTATAAAGGTAAAGAATGAACTACGAGCTAAAAGAGCTGCCTTATGAATCTGTACCCATCATCCCATATATTTACTTCTAGAGTTTTACCTCCACTATACTCCATTCATATCGGCACTAAGATTCGAGCTTCATGTGTGAGTGAACCTTTCTCGCCTACTGTGGTGGAATCCAATAACCAATAACCTTCGTACATGTAAAGTATGTCCGAGGCGATGATTAATATAAAAAAGAAAACTGTTGCTCTTCAAAGTGACGATCCTGCAATATTGGATAAATTACTGAATTACCAAAAATATCACTCCTTTGATCTACTGTAAAAAGATGTCATTTACTGCAATTTACCTAAACCATTAAAACGGAATGTCCCAAAGGCCGCGTTTGAACTTATCATTTATGCTAATTTTATGCAAACATAATCATAAACCAGAACATTGCACTCATTCAGGATCGTCATTGGTCCTACCTTTAGTCACACATTTTGCTCAGTCAGTCCGTAGCTTTCTTCCGCAACGTTTGCTTTATCAACTGCTATGAGAGTGTTTAGTAGACGGTCACGCAAAGCCATTCGATCGGAAGTGTTTCGAGAGTACTGTTCCAGTAGTTCCATCCATGGCGTACGTTACTTCGACCAGGTTGAGCGCAATTCCTGTGAAAGGTGCGAAAAGTCGAGTGTAAAGTAATCGCTCCAAACCGATAAACCATATTTTTCGGTTCTTTTCTCTCTCCGAACGTTAAGATTCTGGTGGGTGATGGTATTTCTCCTGTCGATGATAGGTTGTGGAATTATGATTTACAAAGCATACACAAAGTGGAACCAAGCACCAATCATCGTGTCCTTCTCCGAGAAAAGTACACCAATTTGGCAATTGCAATTTCCCGCCGTTACAATATGCCCAGAGACTAAGGTGGAATCGTCTAAACTAAACTTCACTGGCAAAATGAACGAGTTAAAAAATGCGTTTGAGAACTCTACAAATGAATCGTTGGATTACCTGATGTAAGTATACAATAAAGTGCAAATAGAAGACAATAATTGTAATGTATTGCTTCTGTTAGTATTGGACAACTTAAAGCTGTTTCTCAGGTGTGCAACATAATGTACCATACCGAGAATTATCAACTATCATTTCTCAATGGCACAAATGAGGACGATGTCGTCAACATGCTAAAAAATTTGTCTATCTCACGACATGAAGTGGTTGGGTTGTGCGTCTACGACAATTTTAACACTAGGTGTGCGAACTACCTGGTGGAGACTATCACAGATGATGGAATATGTTATTCGTTCAATATGATGGCTGAAGGAGAAATATTCCGTAAAGATGTTCTCCATACCGATCACAATTATATGGAGGATTGGTACAATGCATCGCCTTACGACGGCATCGAACATCGGAATACGACAGTTCCACTTTACGCTCGTGGCGCAGGAATGCAGGTTGGTCTTAGGCTATTTCTGAAACAAAATCGAGATGACATGGACTATATGTGCACGGTAAGTTTGTTAACTTAGTTTTAGATAGAAATGAAAAAATAGCCTTACATTTAACAACGGAGCAAGATTCCTAAAAAGCACAGAGACAAAAGGAGAAATTTCATAATCAATTCGATCAATAATTTTTTTTTTATTTCATCCATTTGAAGGGATTCTCTCAAGGCTACAAACTTATTCTCCATAGCCCGGACGAATATCCTCATGTTTCCAAGCACCATATTCGCATTCCCGTTGGTCACGAGGTGTCCATTGCACTGAAACCCCAAATGATTGTCACATCTCAATCGGCGGCCGGCTATAGTTGGGAGAAGCGGCAATGTTTCTTCAACAACGAGCGCCATCTGCAGTTCTTTAAAATCTACAATCAGGACAACTGCGAGCTGGAATGTTTAACAAACTTGACGCTAGCACTGTGCGGTTGTGTACGTTTTTCTATGCCACGTACCAATAAAACGGACGTGTGTCCACTAAGCCAGTGGCTTTGCATGTTTCAAGCGATTTCGTATAATAAGGATAAAGATAAACAGTTTGATTATTGGAATACGCAAGGAGTTGATCAGAGGAGAAGTATCAATGATTGTAATTGCTTACCAGCGTGTAGTTCGGTTCATTACGACGTTGAAATAACGCAAACATCCCTCGATGTGGAAAAATTCATACAGGCGAACAATTTCCCGTTAGAAACTAAAGAGTTAAGTATTGAACTGAATATTATCACCATATTATCGGACTTCATATTACTAATTAATTATTTATTATTCAGCATTTTAGTATCATCAATAGAAATCTACTTCAAGGAATCACATTTCATCCCATCCAAACGATCGGAGCTTTACGGTTTGGTTGACTTCTTGGCCAACTGCGGTGGACTGTTGGGACTTTTCATGGGTGTGAGTATTCTTAGCCTACTGGAGATTTGCTACTTCATCACAATTCGACCGTTTTCCGTAAGAAAAAGAGCACTTGGAGTCGCTGCCAAGCGCTCAAATGAGGTGAATAATTCACTGCTAGCTGTAGTATCTAAGGTAGAGTAATGCTATTACAGCATTATGCGGTATGAGAAAATGAGATGAATCATGTTAACGAATCAACATTAAAATATTCTTCTGGGAGGAGGTTCGTTATTAAAGAAAATTGTTGCACGAAAGTTCTTTATAATTTGTAATACGTTTGCTTGCATTGCACGTTTGAAGCCTAAACGATATGGATAAGTCTATTCTAGATCATTAATTTTACATCACCATGGCATCGAGTCAAAGTAAAACAAATCGAATCGTGTTTTCTTCATTTGTCGAGAATATGAGAAGAAACAGTTGAATAACGTCTAAGTAAAACAAATTTCCATTATCTGCTGAAACATTCTTGCAGAATGAAATAAATAAAAATGAGTTACCTACTATAATGCGGTGCTGTCGATTAGAACAATTAGTAAGTTCGAATGAGAACTCAATGAAAATTCATACGATGTACTATCAAAGGCGATTATAAAATCGATATAATTCATATCATATCATATGTAGTTGGACGTGGTCAAACGTGTTGATATTCGGTTATATAGAAAAAACTCAAACTGAAACCGGTTTTTTGGCACAGATATATTAATTTTGTTTGCTTAGAAACATAAAATCGGGTTTCTTCTTGAAAATAGGTACAATAAATGGAACCTCTATAGTGATTCCTAGTGAGTTATAAAAGTAAACTTATACAATCGATTTTTTTTAAATAAATGTTAGAATATCATCATACATAAAGCAACAGTTAGAAAGGAATATGAAGGTATACGAGGATATATAATTAAAAAAATTATCTTAATTTTGACAACACGATACTCTTAGAACATAAATAAAACATTGTAACTGCATATTGTAATTTTACTAAATGAATAACGGTATGTTTATTCGAGCATTTCGACGGACACATTAACGTCGTTCAAACATTATTCGCAAACCATGCTTCGATTGGTAAAGAAATGAACGTGGATCCACCACAAACGGTTTATCGGATGGACCAACCAGTATACGGAAGCTTAGCATTAGTTTCACTATCGCCAACTTTACCTGCGCCTGGGCAAATCGCATTCCTAGACACATCCGCGGTCCATCTCCAAAGGGCATAAATACAGTTCCTGGATGGATAACCTTTCGCTCTGGACTGAACCGTTCCGGATCGAACTGCTGCGGTTCTGGGAAGTATTTGGAGTCCCTGAAACAGGCGAGATGGTAAAGGATTTTTGAACTGGCATATGAACTAATTTCGCTAATGAATATTACATGTGTATGGACAGCACGGGAATTAAAATTGGTGTCCCTTCGCGAACGTATATGCTCATTTCGTGTCCAGTTTCGTCCCGGAAACCTTTGCGCATAATGTACTTCTTCGTGGAGATTTTGTGCATCGTCGGTGCCGGAGGATGCATGCGCAATGTTTCAAGCATTACCCAGTCCAGATATTCCATCTTTTGCATCTCATCAAAGTCAAGCCTTCCATCGTTGGCATCTATTTGCTTGCGTACTTCATCATACAACTTCTGCTGGATGTCTGGGTTTTTAGCAAGCTAAAAAGAGAGTAAGAATGGCAGCATATTGACTTACATTGTAGCGCCGTAAAAATGTGCAGCTTACTCTGTACAGGATGAACCCTAAAACGACGCTGGAAGTTTCGAATCCTTCAAGAAAAACAGTAAGTGCATGAGCTGTTATTTCTGTTTGACTGGTACCTAAAAATAGAGACATCGTTAAACATGGCAAAGAAACATATTTAAAAAGGATTCATACTATATTTTTCTCTATTCTTGAGAAAAGAATGCATAAAGTCTTCTTGCACCGACCCTTCCGGCGCTGTCGCTGATCGTTTTATAATGAGATTTGCCACTAGAGATCGTATCCATTGATCCACATCTTTTAAAAGAAAGCTGCAACGAATCATTCCATCAACCTACTTTTATCACAGGTACATATACTGTTTACATACGGTACTGGGATCCACTTAGCAACTGCCGGTAGAAAAAGTGCCAAAATTGTCTTGATCGTGGCAAAATGCGATGTTTCGAACACTCGTCTTCCCATGCGCCGAAATTCACTCTCCTGCTCTGCGAAACAGTTCCCATCGATGCTGAATGTACACGCAACCACGTTTTGAGTAGTGAATCGTGATGCAATCTGAAGTGTGAAAAAAAATGATTGAAAATAAAGCATTAGAACGTTACCCGGATCTGGTAATGAGCTGATAAGATGATCCATGCTAGCTTACCTCCTTGGCCTCGAGCTCCTGCAGCACATGACGGCCGATAAAAGCTTCGAAAGCATCCGCCACTGATTCCATTACTGGGAACAGCTGCTTTATCTTTGCGCCTGTGAATGATGGCGTCAGCAAACTTCTGGCTCGCTTCCAACGTTCTCCGGTGACCAAAAACGGATCATGTGAGAGCAGTGGATCCTGTCGGATGTCCAGCAGGAAATCATTGTTGGCAAAGCATTCAAAATCGCGCGTAAGAATGTTCTTCACCAACACCGGATCACGCACCATTATTGCGGGTGTGAATATTTTAAAATATCCCACAAATGGCTTATCTGGATACGCACTGCAAGGACGGAGTAGAAATATTGTTTTACATTTATTTATAGAATATTTACTATCTTGCTGGACTGATCTTTACTTACTTATACCAATCGCTAGCCAGCTCGGAAATGTGTTTTTGCAGTTTCAATGTAGGACCCAAATTTCCCGTGAGCAAAGAAGGTTTTGGATGGGGTACTCCATCAATCTCCCAAAACTTGTAGTTATGCGTTATTAACCAATAAACGAGACACACGATTCCAAACACAGGTACCGCGGTTAGCGGATTATGGTAGAACAAACCCGCGAGAAATAAACCTGAAACCAACATCTTCGAGAGAATGCCGAACACAAACTGAAACACAACCGATTAACCCGAGCAATTTGGCTGTCTTGCATTGGTTCTTGCTGTTGCTGCTGCAAAAGATAAGATATTGAGAAGTGCCTTAAATCAGTTAAAAATAAAACTCTGATAATACTCTCCATTCAATATGAGATATTGTTTATCCAATGAGTTGCGTTTATCGATAGGCACGTTGACTTTAATGTATACAACTGAAGATATGTTTAACTAGTAATATGATCAAAAAAAATCGTGTTCCAATAAACATTGCATGCAAATTAAAATACATAAAAAAACTGGGGATTTTATTAATCATTATAATTTATCATCCAATGATTTAAATAACTACTATCAAATTAATTTACCAAAATATTTTTGCTAAATGTGCATGAGTAATGAGTATTTACTAGAATATACATTAAATATTTTTTACGCTTTTGATTATCAATGAAATAACGACCATGTTGTGATGCCAGAATGTAATCCAATCAAACATTATGGTTTGATCGAATCTGCTCGAATTGTATTTTAGATGCGCCACCTGGTGGTTTAACACGGAAACGATAAACAAAGCTTAGCGTGCGAAACTTTGCAGCTTTCTTCTGCTTGATTTTCATTTCAAGATTGCAAAGGAATAATCGAATGTATTGCAAATTTATCGGCCTTTCAAAGCAGCTAGCTACTTGTAGTGTTTGATTGTCTGTAATATGTTGCATTTTTGATTTCCACTATTCAAAACATGAAATATTAACCGTAGTTCATCTCTAGGAATGGACCATCATCAAAAGCGTGAAATGTTGCATTGTCTGCAGGAATTGCGTTAGTTTAAACATTCTGTTTGACCGTCAAATAAAAGTATTATATCACCAAAAAGCAGTACAACGGAGGACTGTCTCCGGTGCTGGACGTGAGTGCGAGTGAATTCGGTAGAAAAATTAAAAAGAGAAAAAAGCTAATGATTTACAAAATTATCTTTGGGATTTCACATATGGTGACTGTCATTTCTGCTTTGCTTTTTTACTTATTGTTGTTTGTTTACATTTTTACAAGAACTGAAGAACACAATTTGTCCTTTTCGTGAATAACAAAGTGATAAAATAGTATTAAACAAATTTTAGGGCAAACCAAGTTGCAATTAAAATAGTGTTAAACAACAATCCTGGTGGTGCTGTTAAACAGAGCTTACAAGAAATATGAATATTCGTGATAACTTCGTACAAATTTTATTGCTTTAACGTGCGCATACCTGCGAAGAATACAGAATTTTATTGTTTGGTAAGTTTATGACCATGCTTAATGAAAAAGCATTCTTCCTAAATATTCTTAATTATTAACAAATAATCAATATGTATGTGATACATATCATACCCATCTGTTACTGCCTTGAATTCAGAATCTTTCGTTCGATCATTTTTATTGGTTTGTAAATTGTTTGATAAATTAAAACTTGGACGTGAGCTCAGTTACTGTTACATACAAATGCCCGATAATTAAGGAAAGCATAAACCACGCTTATCACCATTATACGGTTTTTTCCATGCATTTGTCCTTTGATCGTGTTTTGGTATTTTAATTTCTCTGTATCCCACATCATTCGCTACGATCAGCCTTATCGATTGATGTGCAGTGAAATGGGAAACCATCCATTCTCTTTCTCCTTCCTTTCATATCAACCGTAGCATTATCACATTGTCTTGCGCCGATCTTAATTGCTCGAAAACGAAAGAAGAACAGAATCGAAAAGTGCATCGATCGGAAGCGTACACCGTTGCGTTTTTTTGTGCGATCGATTGACGCTCGTTCTTGGCGTTGTTCCTTATAGCACCTTTTTTTATCAAAACGCTACCAGCGAGCAGGAAGTGGATGGTCAATAAAATTTGAAATGTACGAATGCAGCAAAACAGACCACCGGAAGTCAGCCCAGACGACGGTTGGTGGCTTTTTTATGAGGGTTTCTTTGTTCCCCTTGCGTTAGTGTCTGTTTTTTTACTTATTTCTAAATTTTATACTCCACTCCTACCCAATTCGGCTCAAGTTTTTTAAGCTATGTGTATAAAAACCGCTCTTTGCATGGCTTTTCGTCTTTGGCGTTTCGTCGGTACTCGGTGCTTGACGAGTTGGATAAAACGTTGGTTTTTACATGAAATTTTGGAAAAGCGCATTACCAAAAAGCATGTTTACGCATAGTAATAAGTGTATTATGGCAACGAAATTTATTTTATAATTTTAGATTACACAGAAAGGTCCGATAAGCTCAACCTGCCGAAACTACGTAAAGCACCAGCGATGCTGTAATAAGAATAATGGACACGTTTCCCATTACATCAAATTATCACACTGGCTGAAACCACAATTGAACTGTCACGATATCGTATGACTCCAATTGTACCGTGGGCGATCAGCAATCAAAAATTGATCTCCAACTTCGACACTACTGACTTCAATCGATGCAACCCGATTTACCTACGACCACCGCTCCGTACCGTACATAAGCAAATAGTAGCTGCATCCGGGCACATGGAGTTTCGATTGGCCCGATGGTTGATTGTGGGTAATTTGTTGTGGCCTGTGGCAACCATCATTTCGCCCTTCTCCGTACGGTGATCCATCGGATTCTTCCAGCATGCATAGTGCATGTTGGACGACCTTGTGCACTTGCCGTGGAATGGCACAGTGGCTCTTCAGTGTGTTGTAGATCGTGTTCGTGTTGGTCAGCTTTTTAAGATGGGTTCAAGATATCACTCGAACCTTCCGCTCTTCAAAACAGGCCTCTTTCGTCGCGAACGAGCACCGAGTTCGTTACGCGGAGAACGTAACACTTCACTTACCCGAATGGCGAGCTCCCAGTTCCACTAGAAATATGTTCCCAATGATTATTTAAAATGATAACCACAACTAAAACCTTGTGTTTGGTGTTTCTTATAGAGAAGCGCATTAATGCGCGGAAAATGTTTTCACTGAACAAGCCATCTGGAAGCAATCATTTCTTTGCTGGCTAAAGGCTAAAGGACCTGTTTCGGATTTAAAATGGAATATTTTTCGATGTACCTTTTGACGAACGGTCGAACCTGAAAGCAGCTCATTCTCACATCATTCTCCAATCTGCAATCAAATTATGCTTTACTCGTTTTTGTGGATTCATTTCTCGAAGAGGTATCGTAAAATTATCACCTCATTGATGATGGCATTGCATTACTCTTTAGCACGCTGGTTGAACTTAAATTGGGAATCGAACCAGAGGATGTTTGCAAAACAAGCGGGTATGAGTGTGGGTTTTTTTTTTCATTGTACTTTAACTTCTTTTTTCTTCCTTTTTTATTTCTCTAAATTGTACTCCTTCATTTCGTGAAGCGAACCGTCCGTTACTCTTTTCATTATGATACGGTAAAAAACGACAAGTTTTGTGTATTGTTTGTGAAGTATTTGCGGATGGCATTTTAAAAGGTTTTCTTGTGTAGCATGCTTGAAGCAATATACCGCATACGCATTAAACTATCGTTTGAAATCGGTTGATTCAAGTGTAGATACAACATTCGTTATGGTCATTGAAAATTTGGCACAAACAAAGCAGTGACAACTAACCGTAGAAGTTAAGCAATTTTAGAATATTGGATCTTTTGATAAAGATTTCGACAAACTTCAAAATAATATCTTAACTAGAATAATATTTGTTTATTGTGGCCTTGTTTTATTTTTTCCACTAAAGAAGACAAAATAATAACACACGTCCGTCATCTATTATCAACCTCTTTCCCTGATGTTATTCTAGTTCCCTGTAAGAATGCTCGTGCTCAATAAATGAATCGTTATGAATCATCGTTCATTTTAGTAAAGTTTCCTCCCTAGATTTCGTAAGATATAAATAATGCTCATATGATTCATAAAATACTTTTTTTTTTCAATTCGACATTGCGTTGCCTAGCAACTCTGCGAGAAAGCGAATATATGAAGTAACTTCTTGCATACGCCAACTGTTGTACCGTTGTTGCAAACGCTCCGATAAGAAATTAATCTACCGGCATACGAACAACATTATCTGCTGGTGGAAATGCCGAACGTGCAACATTCGGCAGTTCGACTTGGAACTTCATGTCGGTGTAAGTGTGTTGGACATACACCGTCCGAAGCGGTTTAAGAGATTCTCTGGAATGAATCGTTACGGTGAACAGTGGTCTAGAAGCTTGTTGAATATTGTAAGAAGAAATAATAAACTAACTAACCTAAATTGTAGACAGAAAATAATATTTTTCCCAAACAGTTTTAGATAAATCGGTCATTTCTTTGTTTGTAGGTTTTTTTTAATTTTTACTATTTACTTTCGATTAGTGTCACTCAATCATATATCTGATTAGGTAATATAATTCATGTTCAAAATTGTTTAACAAACCAAAAAATCTGGTTTACTACAGAATTTTAGCACGTAAAGAAATTTAATTTATGTTTTGCAACTCAACTAGCACGCATAACATTTTTGAGACATCGTTTACCATTGACAATTTGTTAAAACATTACGAAAAACTTAAAGAATGTCTACTTAATATAATCTATATTTTTAATCAATTTAAAAAAAATAAACCGCACCATTGTTTACATTTGATGAATGTAATGTCCATTTATAGGGTTGTTCTGGACTAGTGTGGAATTAGCGTGTCGGTTGCTCGAATGCAGCAGGTCGAAAGTGGTGAGAGAAATTCGAATCGCTACTCTCGGAGCAGTCACTGTCCGATATTGTTCCGTCGAAGAGGGTAATGCCGCTGGTACGTTTAGCCAAACCGGTACGTTTAGTCAAACGATCATTTCGTGTTTTGTTGTCGAAGCTGTAGGTTGTTGACGGTCAGCTGTGATCGTGTGCCGTGAGCGACGTGTGAAATTCGGTAAAGTGTTTCGTACATAAATCAAACAAATAACAATATGATTTATTATTTTAATAAATAGTTTCACTATCGCGTGTGGTTGTGTCGCATTTCGTTGTTCGTGATTGATTTTTACACTCAGTGTGAGGCTTATCATGTGAATATTATCTAAAAATTATATGGTGAGTTTCCCAAATGTCTTGTTTTCCAAACGATATAGAATGTGTATTGTATAGTTTCACATAAATTGTGTTTGTAAATATGTACCGGGTTAAATTTTTGTTTGTGTGTGGAACTTTATTATATACGCAATACATGCGATTCAAGAATAATCATAAACAGTGCGAGTGGCCTTAAGTTTGACAATTTTTTTTCTTCATACCGTGTTTACTATAGTAATGATGTTTCGCTCAAGCTGTTGGTGCCGTGTGGTGATCGTGCTGATTATACTACTCAGCTTTTTATCTAGCAGCAAAACTTTACCTCCCAGTTCCCAGCAAATGTTTAACGCAATCTTTCGATTTTAGTGAAAATGTGTTAAGCCATGAATTGCATTTATGTTGAAACCATTCTTATTGGAAACTCCACTCCAAGAAGCAGCATTGAAAAGGGCCTAGATGCGTCTTTAGTAGGTTGCCGGGATCTTGCCGTGAAAGAATGGCAATAAACAAGGGCGAACTCAAGATGCGATGGAAAATAAAACCTATTCAGTACGCTGGAAACTATGTGTACAAGGTGGAATAAAAAAAACAACCCAAATGAGCGGACAAGGAAAAAATGTACACCAAACCAAACCCCATTGCCATACCGACAGACGATAATAATCTACCTTCGCTTGTTCACTGCCTCGCGAGCACATCACAAGCACCTCCCGATCGCCTGGCAGGAAGGCAAGAGTAAATAATATTTAACATATTCCATGCCGTCTTTCTGGTGAGCTTGTCTGTGTGTGTTTGAGTGTGTCGATGGATTGCGCGGATCTGCGTCGCCGTACTCTACTCATTGCTATTTGTCGTCTTTGTAGAGCTCCTCTAGGAAGCTGCAACGATCACTACTCCTTCCATACCCCGAGTACTACCACCGCAACGGGAGGGTAACACTCCGTTGTTAAAAAAGAAACCCTTTTCGTCCCCAAAGGACAGCGGAATAAAAGGGGAAGTTTCGAAGGCAACAAGTTTGCCGTATGCCACACTTAGTCTCCCAGTCGCGAACCGTGATGCTGGAGAAGAGTTATACCATACGGCGGGAAGACAAAGAATAAAAGAAATAAAACAACACAGTTCGCTCGCTGCCGTAGTCTTCGCGTCGGGAAGAAAATGAAACGAAACTTAAACTCCAAAAGCTCCCATTCCACTCGACCACCACCTTCTTTCGCGGTGGTGCGAACCGCATTAAATCGCGCACCGAACAACCGTTCCACCGCTCCACCGTTGTATCACCCTGGAGGCGGTGGCCAGCGTTGGGTCTCTCTGCTTGAGGCGGTCTTCTGTTCGGTGGGTTTGATGCGAGCGTACCGAATGATTTGTGTGCGAAATTAATAGCGATCACTTTTGACAGTGCTTTGGTAAAATGGTTTGAGCTAATTGCATTTCGCCAGAGATTTCCGCTCCGTGTTCCGGTAGCAATGCTCGGTTAGCATGCTGTATGATACAGTTTTCCATCCGCAAGTTTGGGTTTAATAATTTTTTATTAATTAATTTTATTTATTTATCACTTAACATGGTACTCGTTCAATCATAATAGTGCTTCATTCAATTCTGAATGATGTACACAACAAAATTAAGCATATCATTTAAAAAAACAATACGGTTCTCAATTATGCAAATGTGATGCTTTGTTAAATTTTTAATGGAAACAAAACTAACAACCATTTGCACTAAAAAATTAAATTTGATCTAATGAAATTTTATTTGAATTGTAACGGTTTTTCATTCCCATTTTTTATTTATATAAAAGTATGCATAATGCAATATACTAAACACTGGATTTATAAACCAACACAGCGGTCGGTTGTGACGATATAAGCACGAGAAATTTCAATGCGGCGCCAAGCGAGAAGCGAGCCTTACCTTCCTTCGTTTCACTCCTGCTCTTCAGCTCGCTGCTTTTAGTGCGTTTATCGTGGCGACACTTGTAAGAACAACCGTATGGGTCTTCTTCATTGTCACTCCGTTTCTTGAAAGGGCCCCACGGAATGGGTTGCGGTTGTCCGATCATAAAATAAAGCACATCACGGTGCTTCCCCGCGAATTGTGCATCGTAGCATGCCGCGCGGTTTATTGCACCGAATGTATGCACGACACTAGCCCAACCGTTCATAGCCGATAGGCATACCATTTATATATTTGAACACAAACTCCTTTACACGTACGTATTATTGTTTTATTATTTTAGATTTATGTAAGGTTGGACGTGTTTGTATGTAACACTATTACGGGGATTTGCATCAACTAATAAACCGGCTTTACGTTTGGCCTGGCGTGTGCCAGCTCAAGCCACTAGACAAATTTGATTAAACGCACCCAACGAGACGTTTTCAGTTAATTTGATAATTTATAATGACAATCAGCAGCAGACTTGAAGAACCGGGTCTTAAAACAGGATCGGCGTGGAAAGAAAAATAATGGAAATAACTAATAGTATTATAAAAATTAGTCAAGCTCACCATCATCGTTGCCCGCTACCTCCCCCCCATTCCGGTGCAATAAAGAGACCCGGCGGGATAGTCGTCGGCGTTAGTACAGTGAAATATATATTTGCAATTAATCTTGCGCTGGCCATCTTGTTTCACCACCGCAACCAACGAACGGTTGCCGTTTTGCCGTGTCGTTCGTCGTTGCCCACGCTGCGGTGTCTGCTGCATCATCTTTACCATGTGCCGTTGTTGCCTGCCGTGCGATAAGACAACTCAACAAAGCACAATAACAACAGCAACAAAAAAACATGGCTTCTACTTTTGCCTACTTGCTGTGCGCGCCCTGTGTGCGCAAGTCGAAGCTGCACAAAATCGTTCAGCTTCCTCTTCTCTAGCTCTCTCGAACCCCAGAAGAACGTCACGTCCGACGTCCGCGCGGGCCTAATTCCTAGAGCGAACCGGAGGACTCCTCCAGTGCGATACTTTATCGCGTCTGTGAAACGGTGTGCATGCATGCATCGTCCCGTTTCTGGATTAAGTTCAGGCAAAGCGCGCGCGCGCGCGCGCCCTCTCCCTCTCTCTGTAGCATGTTGCTATCGGAGCAGATCTTAGCTGCCCGTTTGGTCGGCAGCCGGTCGCAGCCGGCCGATATATCGTGTCTGCAGTTGCTCCAAGCACATTCAGGTCTGATTTAATGGTAGGAATTTAATTTTTACTCTTGAACCCGTAAGCGCCAAAACAGTTTCTCACCCGCACCGGGAAAGATGGATCAGCCGGCACCGGCTGACCGGCAATCTGTTCCGTACCATTTCGTTTTATGTCTAGCCCTGCCCGGACGGGACGGAATCGCGCCTACTTCCTGATCGCGTGGGATCCTCAATGCGGAAAACGGCGAACGAACCGACCTGAAGAACTGTGCCTCGCAGTCTTTTAAACGTTCTTCTTCTGCTGACCTTTTCCTATGGCCAACTGCGATGCGGTGAGATACTAACAGTGCGCATTTCATTCGCTGAAACATTTCTTACGTGAATCGTTGCTTTTACGACACTGCGTCCTGGAGGATATTTATATACTGGTAGCATGATGAGCCTTCGCTAATGTTATAAATTGCAGTAGAAATCATGGTTGTAGTAGCATACATTCGATGAAAATTTAACTAAGGGAAAAATTATGAATTATTGATAGGCAATGTGAAGCCTTGAATATTTTTGTTACGCTGATAAAGTTATGTTCTAATCGACTTACGCTTGTTTTTTCTGATTTTTTTTGTCTAGATATTTTCTTTATATTAGCCGTTGCGTACGCAGCCATCGGTTCTTCCCTTATATGAAACATGGTTCATATGGTTGACAAAAAGTATATTTTTTAAAAATAAATATAAACAATTAAAAACGGTCAAATAAATATCGCTTTCTAAAAATAACTAACATGTTTTTTAAACTGGAAAACCACTGAGTAACATGTTTGTTACAAAACAGAATCTCAAATAATGTAGAAAAGTTGAAAATTTTATTTTTTTTTTTTTTCGTAATACTGCTAATAATTGTTACTTCTAATGCAAATCAACCTTCTTAAAGCAAACTCAGCAAAACAATATGTGAAAATTATTGAACCGCATCAGCTTATGTCAGTTGGTTATATATTTTTTTATTTGCTTGATTCGACTATAATTTCAAAGAACCCATAATATATTGCATTATTAAAAAAAAGTAGTAAGTTATTGTTGTATTAAAGAATATATAAAATATTATTTTGTGTTTTTTATTTGCAGTGTGTTTTATTAGCTAATCGGGCTATACTGTCAATGCTTATCTACTCTAACTAACATTTCGGTTCTCGGGACACATCAAATTTTGTGTGTAGTCAATTTTAGCAAATTTCACAATAGATGTTTTTGGCTAAATCATTCCATAGCTTTAAAGTAACCCCGTAGCCATTGTTCTTTGTGATAAATTTCGTCGAACAAATCGCATTTATTTTGATTTGAAAGCATTCAATTCCCATAATGATCTACATTACCATGCCGGCAACGGCATACGGCCATACAGGAACCCTTACAGTCACTGACCCGAAGCTTTTAACGATGCTAAGCGCAGAATATGGATCGAAAGACAGTTTGTTGAAGATGCGAGAAGTCCGATGTACGTGATGTTACGGCTGATTAAAATTTGCGACATTTCTCACGGCTTCCGAGCTAACATGGAAAGGGTATTATCGTTGATAGTCTCTCGGTGTTCTGGTTTTGCACAGACTCTGCATAAGAAGATTTTTCACCAGAATGTGTTTGACACAGGGAATTTATCTTAATGCTCCACCAGTGTCCGAAGAGCAAATTTCCCAAACTAACAAAAACAAAAGTGCAAGCTTACCGCCGAGCAAGACCCTTAGGAAATATTAGGAAGGAAAATTGTTCCATTATAGTACGGTTCGATGTGATTGAGTGGGGTAAAGAACCATAGTCTTGCTGTTCACCCGAACGAAACAGTTATATGTTACGGAGTAAAAATGATTTGAACTATAACATGAGCCCACCTCGAACTGCAGAGCGACGTTTAATGCGAAATCTAACCCCCTAATAAGGAAGGTATGCCCGCTTTCGCTGACCTGGTGCAATATGATAGGAAATTGTTTCATTTTCCTTGTTTTACGGTTATGCCGTCTGATGGTGCAGTATCATATAATTAGTTCTTCGCCCTTTTCTTCGGTCTCTTGCATTTTTTCCAACGATGTTATGACGGCGATTGCGAGGATTTATGTTTTTGCTTTGTGCTGCTTTCGTACCAAATAAATCTGAAAATAATTCTGAAACAGTGATTCGGAGAGAACCAAGCAAAACAAAAAAGTATCACATATTCCGCCTCGTGTAATTATCACTAACGTGTTTGTTATGATTTTGTTTGGTTTGTGGCATGGCTACTGCCGTGCAAGGAATATCAACAAGCTCAAAGAAAACAGTTACTTGCATGCACAGGTTCAGTGAAACGTTTGTCCGTGAAAAATCGTAAGCTGCTAGTAGTAAATGTATAGTTTTAGAGCGTTCCAAAATGTAGATTTATAAAACTCATATGTAAAAAGGTGATAATGACACTCATTACATTACCAACATTTACATTGGAACATTTTTTAAACAAATATCGTTTGGCTGAATCATGTACCTCACAAGTAAGGTGGAACTATACAAAAATACATATGATATTAAGGGCTATGCTACATGTAAACTTAACTATTGTGATAACAAGTAATGCAAGCTTTTAATATGCCCAAAAAACAAGACAGATCATTCCGTGGAAAATACGGTGTCTTTTTTAGTAATTATTATATTTAAACTAAATAACAAGAATCAAAGTCGTACAGCTTAAAATGAATAACTTTGTTTCAATCATTTCGCAATAAGTATTAATTATTACGTCATACTTACTATCACACCCCTCGAAATTTAACTTGTTATTGAAATATCTGTTTCGTAACAACGCGTATTGTAAACTACTGGACGGGATACAGATGTGTATAAAGATTGTCTAACGTAAGAGCCCAGAAGAAACGGGCCGCAGGACGATGTAGGGGAGAACTGTAAAAAGGTTCAGCCTACGTGCTTTCGTGGCATCGAATCTCTTCCCGTGGCAAACTCGCGGCTTGCTGTGACGTGTTTGTCTATCTTTGGAGCTTTGCGATTTTGATGGTTATTTTCGCACAAAACCTCCAATCTTTTGCTTGTGCGGCAGATTTTTGCAGTGAGATATTACCTTCCCATATGCGCACGTGGATTGCCCAGGATGCCTTCCGGTATGCGAACACGGGCGCTTGCGCTGCTATCCCACGAAAATGGGTTGCTCTCTCACCGCGCAACGAAGATTGCGAACGAAGTGCATAAAAATGAACGACTCGCAACGATCCACGGTGCATTCGATGCACTTCACACACTGGCGCTGGACCCTTGAGATGGTTACGGGATACTGGCTGGAGAGTGAGATGAAAAAAAAGAAACACTCGCGGCGAACGATAATAATGCGCGCAAAGTAAATGATATTTCATTGCTGCATCCTCACTATGGGTTACGGCTCACATTTCGCATGGCCATAAAACATACTGTCATACGGCTGCGGCTGGAGTTCACCGGTATAGTGTGAATCGTTTCTAAAGCTTTGAAACAAAGTGCAGGAAAAGGATAGAAGGCGTGCGACTACAAATGTGAAACCACTGGAGGTTTCCACCGTTCGTAGCAGGCAAGTTGTTGGGGGTAGTTTTTATACCCGTTCCTTGCGGTGAAATCATTTTTTATAATCATTACTATTATTACGTGAAATCATAAAATTATAAACATGAGAAGCAAACAACGTGATCCCATCTACGTCAAGGTACGAGGCTGATTTTGCAGTCTCACATCTGTGATTCGCTGCAAAGAAACGGAATCTGGCGCTTGCCGGGTAAATGATGCTAGTCTTTTTTTCCTTATTTAGTGTTGATGTTTTTTTTTTTGCTGTAGGACGTGTTGTTTGAATCATTGACATTGAATATGGACGCATGCTATGATTCTTACTGCTCTTAACGTTGATTTGACTCGCAATAGGTTGAACACATGCTATACTTTTTTAGGGTCGTATTGTTTTTTTCTATTTATTTTCTTTTCTTTCAATGCGCTACATGTGGCACTAAATATTGCTGGCGAACTATTTTCAGATTAATAATATCTCCAAAATTATT